>CAVNYN010232278.1:0-17888 GCA_963692815.1 Nyctanthes arbor-tristis
ATAGACTAGTTATCCCATAATCCCATTATTATTACAACGACCAAATTTATTAATTTTTCTATTTTAATTTCTTTATTTATTATTATATTTTTTATTTGGTCAAAAACTTCTAATAATATTGAAACTAATAAGTTTGTTGACAATGATAATAAGTAGTAAAATAGTAATGAGTTATGAGATTCAACACTTGACGTGAAATTATATTTATGTATGTAAATGTGAATAGCATCTCATGTCAATTCGATTTTATCACATCTTTAATCTAATCTAAATAAATAATAACAATTTAATTGCGAACTATAGTAACTTGAGTACTTGATGAAGTTTGTTAAAAACTTGAATAACGCAGTAGCTACTATCAACCGTAGAAACCTATTAATTACTCACCTAAATCGTATTTATAACTTATAGTGCATGGTTACCATAAATATCAAATAGTAAATAGCTTTTAAATTCACGGCACAAAAGCCGATTTCCGATTTGATATTAGGTATGTGTCGCAATGAAAGAATTCAAAGGACAAAATAGGAAAATCACTATTCGATTAGTCGCATATTGCGGTCTTAGTCGCGATGAGTACAAAGGAGGTTGCAAATAATGAAAGGAAGGTCTTAGTAGTGTATCTCCTATCGTGCTTCATCGCAAGTACATTCTTATCAGCTGATACAATCTGTGAAAATTTTTGAAAAAGTCACAAAGCTTATGAAATTAAGAGAGTTAATAGTAAACGTGAGTTACTTTATAAACTTCTACATTGAAATATTCTTTTTATAACTTACTTTCACACATTTACGAATCCCGATTTTCCACTTGAATGATGATTGATTTGCAGTGTATTTTGCAATTCAACATTTTGTCAATGTTTAGAAACGAAAAGTATATTATTCCAAAGAAAAGAAAGAAAGAAACGGAAAGATAAACAAAAATATATTTTACTATTTCCCTTTAAAAAATATTTATCAAGTGGTCAACACTATAGTCTAAATATTTTACATTATATTATTATTCCATCTTTTGATCTGATTCCCAAGCCAATATATAATACGTAATAATAATATAAAAATTTGAATTGATAAATAAATAGAATAATAAGTAAGTTTAAGAGTTCTTTTCAAAATCTCATGTAGGTTTTGTTACAAAATTCCCAACTTTGTGTTGCGTGTATAAATACACGTCACGTGTATTTGAAATACACATAGTACGCATAAAATATATGTAGCGTGCTTCTATACGTACCACGTCATCTGAGAGATTTTTGAAATTTTTCTATAGGTTCAATAAATTAGAGTAGGTTAAAAGTGCGATATTTCCAAAATGAAAAATTTGTAACATATGACTCTTGTCTGAATGGCAATATTCTCCCTTGTCGGATCAACCCTAAATGAAACGGTACTCTAGTCTTGATCCCTTGACACTTGAGGCCGAAGGACACGGTTTCCCTCCCGAATTCTACGAATTTTGATCCAATTCTTACTAGCTAATCTACTCGTGCGATGCATGGGTAAAAAAATAGTAAAAATATATTTATTTGACAGTTGCATAATAAATCAATATTTTTATTTTTGAAAAAAATCTAAAAATACAAGTATATATTAATTGAAACAATAAAATCAATGATCAAATATTTAAAGGAAAAAATTTAATCAAATCAACACATAGTTATAATATATATGTTATGCATTTGGCTTTCTACAATCAAATATATACATCTATTTCTACCACTGCAAACGCTCACACCTTCACAGTTTTTCTTGCACTCTACAATCAATATTAGTAAGACTTAAAATACACATGTCATCTTCCATCAAGAGCCAACAATTATTTATCAAGGGCCAATTAAATATCATCTCTCTACTTGAATCAAATTTATCAATATGGTAAGGATTTAAAAATATGTGGTTTTTTAAAAGGATTTAAAATTCAAATTTTATATAGGTGTCGAGATGTAATTGTGTCACATAGAGGTAATGATTAAAATGATGTAAGAGTTTAAGTCAAATCAAATATGTGGTTAAATATAGTATTGCCATGTATTGAAAGTTAGAATTTAAATTGGTTGATAAATTCGAGGTGTTTTTAAATTGTATCCAAACATTGTGAAAAATATAAATATCTATAAATTGTAATTTACAAACAAAAAAGATTTTACCAAAATTCATCAACTATGTTGAGAAATTATGAGCACTCAGAATAAAAAGCATATGATGTTTGGTTATCGATATAGACCAAATCCTTTGAATAATACACTGAAAGCTTATTATTGAGAAGCAATCTATCCTCTTTTAAGACTTTCATACACATTTTACTGAAGTAGTTGGGTTTGTGTTCTTGAAGGAATTTCATTTTTATTTATGTTTGAGAACACTTTTTGCGCAAATAAATAATCTCATATGTAAACTCAAGTTATATTCACTTTTTTCTTGTATTGTAAGAGATACTACGTTCCTTGTTGCTATTAATTCTCACTAGAAAAATCTTTTGACTCTAATGCCAAAAATTTGAGTATCAAAAGGGTAACAACTAGTTTTAAGAACTTTGTGATTTTATCACGGCTAGACGATAGCTCATCTTCAATCAAGTTCCAACCACCCACTTTGTATTCTCAAGAACAGTCTTCTAATGGACGCTGAAAAATGACCCACAAAACAAAAGAAAAACAAAGATTACGAAAAAAAATGAAAATATTAACTTAAAAACAGGTGACCGAGGTGAGAACCGAAGACACGACGGTGGCATAGGACGAAAATATATAAACCAGTAGTGGAGGCAAAACTCAAAGAGGTAATAGATTTATATATTAATAGATTTTCTTGCTTATGTTTTATTATCATTCAATTGTTAGAAATTATAATAATAATCTGTTCAAAAAAAGTAATAATAACAATAATCATCATCCTCATCATCATCTGACGGAAAAGAAACTAGAAAATTCTGTAATTCGTGTAGTAAAAGTACCTTTCGGTAGCCAAGTTGGGGGGACTAGCACTAACAGATGATTGTGTATTTGATTTGATTTGATTGGGATAAAAAGTTCAAAGGCACTCAGTCTTGTCAATTATTAAGGACTCGTGACCCTTTTTTTTAGTACTTTTTAAGTTTTGAGCTAAAAAATTACCATATATCGGCACAATATTTCTTGAAAATTATCATTCTAGCACAAGAATAATTGTTCAAAACGAATCTAGAAGCATAGAGATATCGGAATTATATTCAACACTGAAGACAATGCACAGTATGAAATTCAAACAATAAACTTGAAAGGTAACGAAAAATTACTATGCAAAACCTCACAAAATTTTATTAATGAACAATGAAGGCTCAATGCATAATTCATAAAACAATGTTTATAAATCTGAATTTTTAAGGGTTTCTTACATTTTATAATTGTATTGGTTCCTTAAGAGAAATCAACATTGGTTCTGTAGAAATCCCCGTGTTTAAATAGACCTAATGAAACGGGGAAAACTGTATATATCTTCACGAAGCTATAAGTATGGCTCGCCGTGTTACTTCCTGTAAGCATTCATTAGCCCAAATCGAAAGTTGAATGCGAAATTTGAAAATCTCATACATGTCATTTTCGGTGTAACTTTTTCCCCCCAGTCTATTCGGCCATCTATTCTACAAGAAAGATTCCGTGAATTTGATTAAAATTGAATCTTTTATTAAGATAATAATTTGTCATCCATAAACGTTAATTCAATTAGCAATGCATCACTGCTTCCGCTTGCTTGATTTTCTTCATGTATGTAATAGAATGCCTATTATCAATTGAAGAATTATCCAAAATACATAGAATATGTTTGATTTAATTAGTAATAATTTAGTAGTATTTTAAAGATATTTTTCCTTAACATTGCCCCTTATCTAAAATCTATAAACTTGATTCACAAAAGAGGAAAAAAAATCACCAAATAAACAAATTTCTAAACCTCTATTGTTTGCCAAATTTTGTCCAAAGACAAAAAACATTTAATGGTATTTGTTTCTAGCACTTGAAACTAGACAAAGGAAGCTTGTTTTCACCTAAAACATGCAAATCACGTCCCCACAAATTCTATCAGCTTCTCACGTTGAATCCAAATTTCTTGTCTTGAGTTTATCCCCCTTCACTTTCCCATCAAAACGACTGAAGTATTTAAATTTCACTATCACTTTCAGTGTCAAAATAGTTGTGCATAGTACAACTCATCTTTATCTAATAAAACATGAATGGTAATGGAACCAAATTGTGAGTTCTTAACTTCAGAACCAATCAACTTATGGGAATTCGTCCAAAACCACACCTATTGTTGTTGGGCTCAGCGTTTGCGTCCATATGTAATGAAACTAGACCTATAACCTATTTCCACGGCATTCTTGAAATAAAACATGCCTATTAAAATTTCGTTACTCTAGACTAGATTAATGTGATGAAAAATTTATATGATAACGAGCAAAGGATTCCCAATTTGAAAGAGTAGATCTAGACTTCTCCTATCAAAATGAATAATAATGGAGTTTTATTTGCCCCACCATGGAAGGGTAGATAACCAACACACCATGCAGAATGACTTAAATGGGGTGACCCCTTATGTTCAATGCTAGGACATGCTAGGTTTAAACTTTGTAACCCAAATTGAAACCAAGGAATTCGTAATTTGGATCAAGATTGCAATTAGTGATTATTACAGAAATTCTACTTTGCTTACATACAGACTGATTATATGCTTGCGTGCCACATATGTATGCAGACATTATAATCAACTTACATGCAGGCAAAATAAGATTTTTAGTGATCATTATATCATTTTCTGTTTTTCATACATTTTCTTTAATTAAGCCACTTTAGCCATACAATCTTACATTCAAAAATTTTATTTTGCCCATGCGAGCAGTGGCGGAGGGAGGTGGGGGTCTATGGGGGCACTGGCCCCCACAAGCATGTAATTATTATTATTATTTTTAATTATAATGTTATGTTTTTGTAGTTTTTGTATAAAAAATTAGTAAACAGAGATTTCTAAATGACAATTCTTATGATTAATTAATGTTAATATAGATTAAAGTATCTAGTGTTCCATTGTTTTTATACAATGGGGATATCGGGTAGGGAAGTCAAAATAGGAGAAGTGTAGGTGTGGTTCGAACTCAAGACATCTCGCTCGGAACGTGAAAGCCTAACCACTGGATTACTTGTTCGAACCACAAGTAGCTAGTATTCTTAGATTAGTAAAAAATTAAATCATAAAACTAATATAAAATTTATTGATATATTAGATAATGAATATGTTTTAAAAGTGTCATTTTCTCAATAAAGACTATGATAAAAACAATTAACTTTTTAATGTTATCATAGTACATGTTATACAAAATTTTTATAGTTAAATTGTGCCCCCGCTTGATCAGTGTCCTGGCTCCGCCACTGCATGCGAGGGCAACTTATTTTTCTCCATTATTGATGTAACATGCTACCATTTGATATAAATCAAAGGAGTCCCTTTCTTATAACAAATAGTGATATTCCACATCAGTATTAGAGCATAATAAGCTTTCCTCATGACGGCGTGATTTAATGACTCATTATTTTTCTTTAATTCTTTACAAAATGTGGGATTCGTCATTTCTATTTTTTTCAAACAAACCCTCCCCCCACAAAAAAAAAAAAAAAAAAGATTTTGATGCCACAATACAAGTCATGAATTCCATTGCTTGAGTAACAAATCGAGGCGGATTTGTTTACGGTTGTAGACATAGTGATTAAGCTAACTAAGGAAAAAAGAATAGTTGATTCATCAGTTTGAAATAGACTGAAGTTGGAAAAGGTCTAAAATGAAACGTGTAAATTGGGTGACCTCTAGTGACATTTCCCCTCTACATGCTACAAACCCATCTGCCATTAGGACTCGTTTTACTTCAAAACAGAAATAGAATGAATGGAAATGAATAATGAAGATCTATATAGTGCAACAATATTTTGCTTACACGAGCATCGATCATACATTTTCATTAATTCCACTAGCATCAGAAGAGCTCACAACTAGACAGGTTACGATTAGAATTTGGGTTGGTTCTAGATTGATTCCTTCAATTTTATGCTTTCAAATAGGTGATATTTTAGGAGTATAGCATGGAGAAGTGTTTAATAAAAGCATAAATTGGAATTTGAGTGGAAGTAACACGGAAATAGTTCACCAACTCTTGACCTTTGGAGCAGAATTTTCAAAGTGTTTCGTTGTCAAGCACTACTATATATATGTGCATAATAATAATTCAAAGTTGTCTCCCTTTTTGGCTTATGTAGTGGTCCATAAATCCCATTATATCATCTGAATATTATAGAGACGTACTACTGTTCTAAGTGCTTTAATAATAATTGATTAGTGATTATCCCTCATACATATTATAAGAAAGGAGAAACAACTAATCAACGATAAAACACTCTAGTCATATTCGCAACAAACATCATAAACTTAATACTAAGAAATCAGTTGGCATAGTATGTACCTTAAATCTCAATAACATAGTACAAAACAAGGAATTTCAAAGAAAACTTTGTAAGAATAGAAAATTGAAATTCTCTAATAAAGCCAATAGTCCCGTGACTTTTTTTTTTTTTTCCGTACACGGGAAGGGAAATTATAGAAGGGTGTTCGAACTCAATACCTCTTACATATAATTTGAGCATCTAACTACACCATATAATTTGTATCACTCATGAAATTTTTTAATATAATCCCAAATAACATTTAAATAAAATAAATTAAGTTTTAAGGTTAAAACGGTAAAATTAAAATTTTTGCAAAACGAAAATAGAAAACAATAAAGTGGATTTCCAAGGTCTTCCGAAATTTAAGTATGTAAGTTTTGTTCGCTTGCCGTTTTGCATCTAGAATTAGAACGAGTGATCTATGTTTGTATACCATGTAAAAATTACTTATATTTACGGTCCGACTATAAAGAGCTAACATCTCCTTTATAGAGTGAAAAAGTGCCAATTAGCCCATTGTTATTGGGAGATCAGGCCCCATGATCCCTCAATAACAGGGGGTCATGTGACACTTTTCCACTCCCCCTAATCTCCTAATAATAGGGGGTCATGTAGCACTTTTTCACTCTATAAGGGAGATGTTATCTCTCCTTAGAAATTTTCCTTCTACTTATCAACGAATTTAAATTTTAATTTTTAGACACATGATAATACCACATTTAATCACATATTTGATGTGATGTAAACTTTCACATCATTTTAATTATTAATTCCATATGATATAATTAAATGTTGATACTTATACAAAATTTGAATTTAAAATCTATTTATAAACCTCACTTTTTATAAATGATTACCATAAGATTTGTCCTTTTTAGTCCATTTCTTCTAGATAGCTTGACACTCTGGCGTGTTAATCGAGTCATAAGGTCAATTTCACAACTCATGATATTATTTATTTAGATTAAAATATGTCAGATGGTATCATTTCATTGGTTTCATTTTTTTTAAAAAGCTAAAAATTAAAAGTCAAACCACAGTATTTTGCCTTTTACAAAAAGCAATTAATAAAATAATGACACGTGGTAGATTGTCAACTAATTTACAATCTACATAGTTACCAAACACTAGACTCTAAATCACTTCATGAGGGGCATCTGTTATATTCATACAAGTGAAAACCATCTTTACCTAACTTCAGGAAGAATTAAAGAGCTTGAAATGTAGTTGGAATGATTGATCCACATATTTGATGAAATCAATGTATAGCATTGTTTTTGCTCATTTTCTATCGATCAATATGTTTGTGTGTAAAATTTGTCTATTGTTAACAAAAAATACATATAAAAAAAATTTTTCAATAAGCCTATAGCGAGATTTATGCTGCCAGACGCTTATATAATAGAAGATCATTGGAAGGAAAAAAGTCTAGTACTTCAAGAGTACTAGACTCGGTACTCATGATCAATCAGAAATCTGCATGTGGAGTCAAAGGGCCCAATTTATTATTTAATTTGGGCCCTGAATCTCACATGCGAACCAATACTCCTAGAGTACTGGACTTTTTTCCAGAAACTCCACCCACATATGGGTTCACAATAATCTCCCGCTATACCAGCATCTGACGAGAGATCGAGACTAAAAAAAAAGATGTCAATTTTTGAAAAGTTCGGTAAAATGTCCACTGTTAACTACTGTTACAACATTATTAATTTACTCCTAATGATAAAAAAAAGCCTAATTACTCGATGTATTTTCCTCGAGCGTCAGAAAACAGTGGAATGTCATGCCGTTAAAATGTCAAGGGTTTTTTTTCATCATTTTATTATTTTATTCAATTTAGTTTATTTTCTTTTAATGTCAAGTTTCGAACTGTTTTATCTCTTGGGATTTCATCCGCTTTTTCTAATATATATATATATATATACACATAAAAGCAATTGTCATTCCGAAATCATTTTTCCGCTTTGCAAGATTCTAAAATTCCTATTTTGCAAGACTCACGTGATCTAATGACACTACTTTTTTATTTGAGTGCTATTATTTATTTTAGTCTTTTCATGCAAATACTTGCATTTTCCTTTCTTTTCTTTTCTTATTATTTTTTTTAAGTTTACAGTCAACAAATATTAAACCATACATTTTAAAATTTAAATAATTTGTTTTATTTGAATAACTGGGTTTAAAGACATGTTTATTGATCTTTCTGGTTTTCTGCTTTCCACACAACCACTTCATTTTTTTAAGCATAACATTAATATGCAATTATCTCATAAATTAAAACTACTCACTTACAAAAATTTTCAGCAATTTGCACATAAGCCCGTATAAATACATTCCCATGTAAAATAGATAAACTCATATTGTTTAAAAATTAAAACAAGTTAATGTTTACAAATTCCTAACACAACTAAAAGTCTGTCTTGAAGCAATATTGGTCTAAAAATATTCCAAAATCCTTTTTTTTTCCTATAACGATAATAACCACCCACTAATTTAATATCTTTATTTTTTTTTCCTATAACCACCACCTAATTTTATTATCTTTTTTAAATCATTTTTTCTTTAATCCTGCTATGTAACCACGCACTCATTTTTTCCTATTATATAACCGTCCACTAATTTTTCCTTTCTTTATCTTTTTTTTTATTTATATTTTTGTGGAACCACAAAAATGGAATATTGGACTATCTTTGAGGGACACAGATAGTATTATATTTTGCAGCCGATTTCGGCTTCCATTATCCATCATTCTATGATTGATTTATTTTTTTTTGAGTTCCTCAAATAATCAATGTTTATCCTAGAATTCCATTCTTAAACTACTTCTACCTTGTCCGGACTCTCTTTTTGATTTTCTTCAATTTTTTTTTCTTTTATGAATGTAGTCTTTTTTTCAGTTGCGTTGCTATTACTACCTTACATTCTCCGGCTTTCTAGTTTGGGCCCTTTTGTTTTTGAAGGATAGTTTGGGCTTTTTAATTGCTGCTCGTATCATTGATCTCAGTATCACCTCTACATGCCGCCGCCAACACTCAAAACCACCGCCCCCAAACCGTTGTTCAATAGAGAATCAGATCCCACCCACCACCCGTCACCTCCCCTCTATCGCCGCCGACACTCCAATGTCCAATCTCCTGCTGCAAACGCCGCCCTTGTTGCTAGCAGCAGCAGTCGCTGATGTTTGCCAGAAGATCTAAAAATGCCTTCTTTTTTTTTTTTTTCAAATTTCTTCCCGCTTTTTCTTTTTTTCTTAAATTTCCGATAACATGATATCGGCTGAGTTTTTGGATGATCATGTTTCTGTGCTCATACAATTTCATGATTTTATTTTGTGTTAACATATATAATACTTTTTTGGATCGTTATTGTCCTTTTTTTTTTTTTTCAATTTGCTCAATGTGAATTTGATTTTTTTGTAATCATTGCATTCTTGTATTTTTTTTTTCAATGTTAACAATCGTTTACAGGTTTTCTGTGTTTTTAATGATGGTTATTGTTTTTTTTTTCCTTTCTATTTTCGCATTATTTTTTTTGAGATTGTTACTTTTTTTTCCTTTTTTTTTGGTGATGTTACCATTATTTTTTTCCTTTTTTTGTGTTGTTACCATGTTTTTTTTCTTATCATTCTTTTTGTTTTAATTTTCACATAACTTTTTGAGTTGTTGTTAGCATTGTTTATGAGTTTATAAGGCTGCTTCGTTCCCAATTTTTTTTCATATTACAATGTGTTACGGTATTTTTTTGGATATTTATTACCAGTAACAAATTTCTTTTCCATCTTACGTTGTGTTATGGTTTTTTATTTTTTATTTCCTAGTAACAATTTTTTTTTATATGTTACCATTTGTTGTGGACTTTTTTTTAGAGTTTATAATACTAGTTTTTTTAATGACTTAGCGGCGGCGATGGCAACGGTTGTGACACTGCAGTAGTTTTGTTGTAAAAAAACTACTACTAATTATAATTATTAAATTATATTATTGTAATAATATTATTATTAATTATAAAAATAATAATTATTATAATTAAATTTAAGAAAAAATTGAAATTAATTAAATTTAGAGTTTGTTTGATACTCTTTATTTTAATAATTCATAATTTTACATATCACTGATTTGACATTTGATTTAATAACTTTTTAATTACAACTATATATTTTAAACATTTTTACATTTCCAATACACATGCTACATTTATCTTCATTATAAATTCTCCACATTTTGAAAAATAAAAAGTATCAAAGAAGCTCTTAGTAGGGGTATTTTTACAATTGAATGAGAGTATTTTTACAAATAGTTTCAAAAAACAATATACTTTTGAAAACCCTATAAAAAACCCAGTGGGGTCGAGGGGTGACATTAGTATGTGGATCGGACTGTTACAGCCTAGCTGAAGGCCTGAACAACACATGAGTTTTAGGTGACTCGGTAACTCAGCCCGTGTCTCAACCTGCTGGGTTGCAAAGTTGACAAAATTATTTTAAAAAGTTCAAGCCACACAAAGTTTGAACGAGTGACTTTTTTGTTTCTGGCATGTTGTCTAAATCACTAAACTATTTTATATTATGTTTTAGAATACATTACGTAATTTTAATATTTCTATTGTTTATTTTCCTACAAAAATTTTTTATTTAAATTTAGGGTAAATTTCACAAAAGGTCCCCAACCTTTCAAAAATAAGCATAAAAGGTCACTGCATACTATTTTCGTCAATTTTCATTGTTCACTTTTTCTATAAAGACAATTTTACTCTTTATTTAAATTTAACGAATAAGAATACAAATTTTAATTATTTATTTTGCTTTCTTCACCGTTTTCTCTTTCACACGCTTATACAAATTCGTCTGTATATTGTTTTCACATTCACTCACTTTACACAAGCTATACATAGACATTATTAATATATGATATTTTTCATTCACTTACCTAACATTATCTTAGGCAATGGACTCTTCAAAATTTAAACATAAATAAGTAATGATAATTGAAATGTAATTGATATTCAAGTCATAAAAATTAGAACAATTAAGAATGAATGAATTTTTCTCGCGCAAAAAATTGAAGGTTTAAATTATTGGTAAATTTAAAAAGTGAGGACTCCTTTCATTTATGCTGCAATTCCTCTCATTCTAAATTTTTGCATCTACGTATAGCTAAAAATAAAAGATAAATCCCTTTTTATTATTGTTAAAGGCAATTTAAGTAGATGTCTTATCCTTCCTACTCTCAGAAAAAATAGTAAGGGCAGTGATGATGGCAGTTGGTGAAAGTTAAGAGTGATTAATTAGAAAACCAGCATATTTTCTCATTCTTTTATTTACATCTTTTGGATTTTTTAAAAAGTTTTTGTACTAATTTTCTTTTATTTCATACAACAAGGGTAGAATGATTTTGTAAGTATATAAATGTGAAAATAGATATAAATTTCCCATAGAGACCTTTTGTGCTTATTTTTGAAAGGTTGATGACCCACATGCTTGAAAAAAAGTTGAAGATGAAATTATTAGTCTTTACAAAGCTTGGGGACCTTTGTGAAATTTACCCTAAAATTTGTAAATTAACAATAATCTACCCGTAAAATCGATGAACCAGTGGTTAAGCTGGTGACCAGTAACCTGATATGTTTGTAAATATTGAAATTAATTAATAATAACTCACTAGTTAAACCAATGATAAAATGATATTACATTATAATTTGTCTCTAAAATTTGATTGTGCAATACATGAGTGCAAAAAAAAAAAAAAAAAAAAAACAACTAGTTTATATTGAAGAACGTTTGAAGCGTCTTCCGTAACTTCTTGAATGCTAATGTTTCTTTTTTTTTTTTTTTGAAAGAAAAAAAAGTGTGTTGACAAAACTAGTATCATATTTCGGCTGTGAATATGTAGTGCCACATGGCACTTACATGGCATGACATTGCAAAAAATAGAAGATGTCTGGGACGGGGCACCTCATAAAAAATTCGAAGGTAATGGAGTCGATTCGTATGACTGAGTTTGTACAATTATAAAAATATAAAAAAATTACTACTGCTTTCAAGAAACCAATAATAAATTCTTGTATTTTTATAGCTATGCGCGCTCTGCAACGAACTAATGTCATTACTGTAGAAAAATTGTGACCTGCATACCATCTAATCATATTTTACTTTATCGTCTTTTCCCGTTTTCTTTCTTTGTGAACCAATAATGGATTAAGATATGTCCCTCATTTCCACAATCCATGTTCTTCATTGGAGATATTTTCTTTTTTTCATTTATTTGACACGTATACCGCAATAATTGATAATGTGGTACTAGAGGCTTTGTAATACAAGAGAGCGTTGTACAGATGATTAAAAGATTTGGCCTCTACAAGATAAAACTCTATTTATGAATGAAACATATCTGTATAGATGATTTACTGGAATTGAACAGGCAAAATAATCATAACTAACTGAACCAAATTAAAACTGAACGGTTTGGTTCTTTTTGTTTAGTTTTTCTTAAATTTTCAAACGGTTATGACTATTGAAACGAATAACCATTTGATTATAGTTTGGTTATGGTTTTTGTTCTAAAACTAGTAGCCAAATCATGACCAAGCTAAAAGATTTGATTTTGAATTTGTTGACTTAATTCTTGATTCAAAATACCTAAAGTCAAAAGAATAAAGTTACAAAAAAATCTCGATTTCTATTAAAATCATGTAACACAAGCTAGAGTATAGTTAATGCTCTTACAAGGTATATACTAGTCGATAACCTCATTGAATTATAGCTTCATTGGTTTGGTTTTAATATTACAAAATAACTGAATAGTTAGTTTCTCAAAAAGCCATTGATTTTTGGTTTGATTTGATTTTCTTAAAACCACGACCAAACCAAAACACACCCAGATCTAGTTGAAGGAAGAAGCTAAGTTATGTTGAATTCAATGTGTAAATTCCTCAAGGCATAAGCACCTCTCTCCATTTTTAAACACATCTACACAAGATAATGAAAAGAATATTGGTAAATATTATCACTAGTATTTGTATAACAACAACAATATCACTGGTATGGAACATCAATCTAGTTGGTAACATATGTGACATTAAATTATAAGTGGAGTTAAAAGACATTCATATGTGACTCACTAACTTGATTTAAATTGTTATTAAACGACACACGAATTGATGCTGAATTCCAGTGGTACGATATAGTATTATTACTCTTGTAAAAATTTTCAAGTACTTTCGGGAGGTGCCGTTATAGCACATACATCTCATTTCATGTGAGTGTATAAATGTGCATCTCATATATTTTTTTTACACTCAAATGAGAATGAGAGGTGCCATGACCGGATTGTAAGAAATTACGGTGGATTTAATACTTTCCACAAAAAACAGGGCCAGAAATAGGTTGGCTTTCGTAATCATCCTACTAGACCCAATTCAAATTGGATTGGTAGTTAATTAGATGGGCCCAATTATAACCTAACTCGATTGCTCATTTTCTCTTCAAAATTTGTGGATCAGTCTGACCAACAGACTGAGACATGTCACCCAATGGAAATTTCTCATAAAATGCAAAGAATGGCCCTATATTGCAACAGTTTTATTCACCTATCCACAGTAAACATACACATAATTCAAATTCAAATTTCAAAAAGATGTACCGACTTGTGTGAAAAACTGATGATGACAAGAGATAGTTTCTTTAAGAGTAGTGCTATTTATCATTACTTTTAATAATCACCATATTTATGTAGCATTAAATTATAAGTTTATTTGAATGCGTCACATGTCCCTTACATTTTATTCTTTCTTTAATGAACAACTGAGAAGTGATGAAAGAAAATGAAAAATTTTAGGAGCCAAGACATGGGTTATGAATAATAATTGGAAAAAGAATTTCATTATGTGTTTAATTTAATATCACTTATGATCAAACATGCATATTTCAGTTTTTCTGTAATGTTTTATGATCGTAATGACTTTTTATATGGTGAAAAATTTTGGTTGCTTGTCTAATTTTTATTATTATATAAATTGTCTTTCTTTAAAATTCTTTGAATAATCTCCTCCTAAAATATTTGAATAATGGTCTTGTAAAATCTTTTAAAATGGGACATTTATTTTGATTGCCAGCATTTGGGACCATACTTCTCACCTAATTGATTTAAGAAATAATAAACTATTCTACTTAATATTCCAAAGCAATAAAAGGAGAAAAAAAAAAAGGTAAAAAAGGGGGAAAAGGAAGAATCAGTAGGGAATGAGGAAAGTTAGGCTGGAAAGCAAGAGAAGGCCATGATGGACCTACACATACTACTTTTTTTCCCATGTGAAAGGCCGCCCCAATATGCATTTTCAACTCAAAGCCCACAATTTCCACCTCCCTAAACAAAAAGAAAAATTATGATTTTCAAGCACGTCGAAAGCGTTTACGGAAGCCATCCGAAAACTATTCTGATCATAGTTCAAAATATCCTTCAAGTCTCAAAAACTGTTTCTGAGTTTTCCAGAGTTGTTTTTGGCTTTTCCAGAATTGTTTTGGATGAGCCAATAAGTACATGGTAACAATCTCCAAAGGGTTGATGAATAGGAATATGTAGGCCTTCCCAGGTGTTCCAGTTAGAGGGTAAACCTTTTCAACAATTTTAAAATGTTCCATCAACTCTGCAGCCTTCTGTTTGTGTGTCGTGGACTTTACAACTACAATCCCCATGTGATCCCTTTCATGCCACTCTAGGATTCACCTTTTTAAGGAATAATAACAAATACCTGAATAGTCTTTTTCCCAGTTAAAAGTTCAACATAGACAAGAATCATTTTCACTACGAATCTAAATGCAATAGAATATACCATGTTGCAGATATCCCTTGGAGATGGGAAGTTTCAGACAGAATATTGATGTGCACATTCTTTTTACTGCAAGAAATCTATAACCCAATAGAATTTCTAGTACTCCAAGAATGGTTCAAACTCAATATTTCATTTTACTTTCATTAATAAGCATCTGCATTTTAAGCAAATGTGTAGAGACAAGTGGATACATGGGGTACAATTGACTAATTGATATTTCTAGCTCCATGTGTCTGGCTTTCACTTGTCAACAATATTGAGCCGTGAGTCATAATTCCACCTTTCATTCATTGACATCTACATTTCAAGCAGTCGAGGCATGGGATCCAATTACTTGATCATAAGATCCCTAAGTCCACTTGTCTTATTTTCATTTATCGATAGTAGCGAGTTTTATGTACTTCTGGAACAGTAATCCTAATTCCAGCAAAGCCATCGGTATCAACAGAAAGTCAATCATGAGATTATGAAAGAAGAAGTGTAAAATGAAAATATTAAAAAGGTCTGAAGTAAATTGTTAACTGCACAGTGAATTGCATTTAAATGACTAAATCGCTTTAATCATTGATTAAAGAGAAAGTTAAGGTGACAACTAATCCTAAATAAAGAAAGAACTTTGAAGCATATTGTTGTTCCATCAGAGCTACTGCCATTTTTCAACTGTTTTGCTTTTGTTTTTGCACATCATAATTAGCATTGCAATCACCACACCCATTGCAATATTCCACCAGGTCCACAGATTAGCAGGCTTCAATTATACTATAGCATTCAATTAAAAACACTTCCCCCAAATGAAATATTTATTATGTTTTCTAAGATGGCGCCCTCGTCTTTTCATGACCGTGTATCAGATACATGTAACAATGTAAGCATAAATGACATGTCCCAATACAAGGGATTCTTTGGCGCCAATTTACAAGTAGAAACTCAAAAGAGAGGTTTTTCTAAGCTTAAGCTACCACGCTCGTCTTTTTTTGACGACTGTGTATTAGATACATGTAACTAAACATAGTACGTATACTAGTTGATGCCCCCATATGGCGGATTCTTTGGTGCCAAGTCAACATCCTACGTGGACTGAGAAAAGCAAAGTTTGAAAGGAAAGATGTTTTACCTTTTGCTTTTGTGTTTGCACCACACCATCATTACTTGTGCTTTCGGTTTGCCTTAACAACATTTCTTTTTCAATATTATCTCCTTTTATTTCTACATTCTACCATCATCATTTCTTAACAACATTGCCGCCATCTCCCTGAATCTCTCCCTCCAGCAAAGACAAGTCTCTTTCACATTCGGAATTCAATGATCATATAGCCTTCACCGATGGTAAGTTGCTGGTCCTCGGGAGCTCCTTTTTCCTGTTGTAATCTGTTCTCGAATACTTTTTTCATCAGAAGAAGATAGTCTAATGCTTGTCCAATGATTCAGGGAACTCCCATTAACATTATTGTCGGATCGCATGTCTGGGCCGAGGATCCTGAGCTTGCCTGGATTGATGGAGAAGTTATAGATATCGAAGGCACAGATGCCACCATTGTTACCACAAATGGGAAGACTGTAAGCCAATTCTCACCATTTCTTTCTTACACTCGATACAATTTGTATGAAAATATCAATACTTAGATACATTTCAAAACCGAAGAACAGATAATATACGGTTAATAAAGTCCAAAATGAATGTAACATATCAATCAACTTAAAGGTTACTGGAACCAGAGTATATTTGGAAGGACCTAGACTCCAGAAAAAAATTTTCAAAACTGAATATCTGGCCTTAATATCAGATAGTTGCAGCAATTTCCAGCATATACCCGAAAGATACAGAAGCACCACCAGCTGGAGTGGATGACATGACCAAGTTGGCCTACCTCCATGAGCCAGGAGTCTTATACAATCTTGCATCACGGTTCGCTCTCAATGAAATATACGTAAGTAGTGTGTATCCGATTACTAAACCTATCGGACTAGATGTGCAGAAAAAGCTATGAATCTAATAAGAGACCTGAAATGCACAGACTTACACTGGGAATATTTTAATAGCTGTGAATCCTTTCCGGAGACTGCCACATTTGTATGATATCCACATGATGGAGCAGTATAAAGGAGCTGCCTTCGGAGAGCTAAGTCCCCATCTTTTTGCAGTTGCCGATACCTGTTACAGGTGCAGTTTACCGATTAGAACAAGAAGAAAATTAATGCAGGTTGTCGAATGCATTACTGATACGTTAATAATCTCCTTAAGCCAGGTCCATTATAAATGAACATGGAAGCCAGTCTATTTTGGTGAGTGGAGAGAGCGGAGCTGGAAAAACAGAGACGACGAAAATGTTAATGGGATATCTTGCGTTCATGGGTGGAAGATCAGCTACAGAGGGACGAACAGTGGAACAACAAGTTCTGGAGGTAAAAACTTACGATAGTCAGGTTGGTGAATACTAACGTCTGTTTGATAGAACTCAATAGAAACTCAGAATTCAACTTGTTCAGTCTAATCCAGTGTTGGAAGCATTTGGAAATGCGAAAACCGTGAAAAATAACAATTCAAGGTAAACAAGATGCACTAACTTTTCTTCAAATTTTGCTTGTTATG
>CAVNYN010232283.1:0-29238 GCA_963692815.1 Nyctanthes arbor-tristis
CCTTAAATAATTGAAATTGTAAATAAATAAAGTTGAAACCTACCTAACCGATTGTAAAATGTTTCTGGATTTTATTATGAAATGTCGTTATATTTATCCTGATTCCATGAATAATTTGGAATTCTTCGTCCAATGTTTTATTAAGCTGCGTGTCTCTTTATCATTTCATTTCTATTTGGAAAAAAAGAAAAATGAAAAAAAGAACGGTTGAATTAAATTAGCACCAGAGCTTGCCTCTGAAGGGGGTAGGGCGGGTGCAGGAAGGTCGCACCAGCCACGAGCAAGAGACAAATTTTTTACCACGTGAATTCTCTAAAATAATAGTATTGAAAACTTCATAACTCTTTTAAAGTTGGGTTAATTTCATAAATCGTCCCCAACCTTTGAGTTAAGATCAGTTGGGTCTTCAACATTTTTTTCAACCTCTTAGATCCCTAACTTTTTACAAATTTACATAATAGGTCCTTTTTGACGGATTCCGTCAATTCTACCATTAACTTTTTAAGAAAATTACCTTTATGCCTCTAAATCTTTTAATTTTTAAAACAAAAGATTTAAAAGTAAAAAAGTTAAAAAAATGAAAAACCCTACGCCACCCCACTCCACTCAATCCCCTCCCAAGAATTGCTTCGGCCGCCAAAATGGGGGGCAAATCCCCCCATTTGCTGCCGAAAACAGGCCATTTAAGACAATAAATGGGAAATGGCAGAATTTTGGAGGAGGTCCCTCCTCCCATTTTTGCTGTCGGAATGGAAATAACAGCGTTTTGTTGCCGTTTCCGGAGGCAATTAGTGGGAGTGGGAGGGAGAGGGGTACGGGTTTTTCTTTTTTTTTTTTTTTATTTTTTATTATTTTTAAATATTTTATTTTTAAAATTAAAAAATTAAGGGGTATAATAGTAATTTTCTTGAAAAGTTAACAGAAATATTAACGGAATCCGTAAAAAATGACCTATCGTGAGATTTCCGAAAAGTTAGGGACCCAAAAGGTTGAAAAAAATTAAAGACTCAACCAATTCTTAACTCAAATGTTTTGGACGATTTGTGAAATTAACACTTTAAAGTTGGTTGAGGGCTTGGTCAAACCATTACTTTCAGAAAATATATTTAACTAATTAAACCACCATGTAAAGAAAAACTTATTAAAATATATTGTTAGATAGTTAAATATAAATATACAATATTTACACCCTCAGTAGAAAATATAAAAATACAAGTATACGTTAATTGAATCAATAAGATTAATGGACTTAGTAATCATAAAATTCAAAATTGTTTAAAGACAACATACATTCTTATATATAATTATTTGTACATATATATAATAATTAAAAAAATACATGTTACCCGCTTCATTTTAAAAAATCCTAATAAAACTAACAAATTAAAAAATATATAAAATGCATTAAAAAATTCAAAGAACATTTAAGCTTAACAATATACACAGTAGAAATAGTGAAATAACAAATTATAATAAATTAGAGTTTGTTTTAGAATTGATATTTTAGATTTAGTATGGTTAAGGTTTAATTATTAAATCTAATGGTCACAGGTTTCAAGTCTTTTATAAGTTCTTTCACAAAAATTTTTGTTAAGAAAAAAGAAACAATTACCGCAAAAATTTACCAAATAAAAAATGAGAGAAAATTGCAGTACAAAAGTTACCAAGATTTAAATAGATTAATTAATATATATAGATATAGATTAAAAGACTCGATTGGATACTTAAAACCTCGAACATTTAAATCGTAATATTCCAAATTTAAATAAATGACTCCTTAACTTTCGTCCTGGAATTAAATGAATTTCTAACACATTAGTTAATAGAGGCTATGGAGCCGCACACTTTTTTTTTCAAATAAAGAAAAAAATGTAAATTCGATTTTACAAAGAAAAATGTAAATAAAGAAAAATGTAAATACACCTTTCAATTTTGGGTGTTTACAATTCATATATAATTTTATGCTTCGTACTTAAAATGAAAAAGTGTCATCTCTAACATAATGTCCTCACTGGTTAAACTAAAAATGTTAACTAATACTTTTAATAATCGTAAAATTAAAGTTCTTCAATAATTGAAGTTGTTCTGTATGGTATTAAATAGTTTTCATAATATAGTTATGCCATCGTTATCTTGTTCCACAATTTCATATATACGTTGAAAATGACTTGCCGTGCAAATAGATAGCGACAATTGGATGCTCTGATTAGATTGTTCTTCCTCTTCTATTATTATTATTATTATTATTATTATTATTATTATTATTATTATTATTATTATTATTATTATTATTACTAAAATTCTCACTCGTGCGTTGCACGGGATTTAAAAATAATAATAACAGTAATAATTCTCGAGAGACATATTTATCTGACATGAAAAAATGACATGTTTAATTGTCAATATTGTGGGCCTTCAAATTCAACAATTGCATATAATAACCAATTCATGTTTACCAACTAACAAATATTAGTTATTCATATCAGATAAATATGTCTACCTTGAATTACTCTAAAAGAAATTGTCAATGAATTTTTATACAAAAATTTAATAAATTATTAATACAGCTATTTGAGTCATATATTAGCATTATGAGACAGTGGCGGAGCTAGGACGCCGACTGAGTGGCGGCACAATTTAATTGTAAAAATTTTGTATAACATGTGCTATAATAATATCAAAAAATTAATTGTTTTTAATATCGTATTCTTTATTGGAAAAATGGTACTTTTAAAATATATTCATTATATAATATATCAATAAATTTATATAATTTGTACGATTTAAGTTTTTATTAATCCAAATCCATTCAAAGTATATTAACTACTTTAATCTGTATTATCCATTGTTCTTAATTTACTAATTACTATACAAAAATTACAAAAATATATAATATATTAAAAAAAAGTAAGCAACTTCATGGTTGTGGGGCCAGTGCCCTTATTGGCCCTACCTCCCTCCTCCACTGTTATGAGACATAAATTTTTATAACTATTCTATCATATTTTGATTTATTTATGGGCAACACTTTTTTACCAGTTAATTCTTTCCTTTTTTTCTTT
Source organism: Nyctanthes arbor-tristis (assembly GCA_963692815.1). Taxonomy (NCBI): domain Eukaryota; kingdom Viridiplantae; phylum Streptophyta; class Magnoliopsida; order Lamiales; family Oleaceae; genus Nyctanthes; species Nyctanthes arbor-tristis. The sequence goes on from CAVNYN010232283.1 coordinate 3,063, forward strand.
TTTCTTTTTTTTTATTTATAAATTAGATGTAGGGGAAGGAAAATGAACTAATATCAATTATTATTATTATTATTATTATTATTATTATTATTATTATAACGTGACCTAATAATAAAAATAGCCATTTTACTATCACACGTGTCTTCTCCAACCCACCACATCATCTGTTGGTAATTGGAATCATAGTAAGAGTAGGGGATGATTTTATAAACTTTTTGCAAGCAATTTTTTTCACACTTGCATGGTAAAAATCATATTTTTTTCACGCATCATATTATTTTTAAATTTATGACCATCACATGGGCCACAAGGCGTGTGAGAAAAAATGTGGACATTGCATTTTTTAAGTGTTAATTTCACATATTGTCCCCAACATTTATAATTAGTATCGCATCGGTCCCCAACTTTTGTTTTAACATGTGGGGTCTCTAATCTTTCATTAATTAGCACAAAAGATCCTTTTTTACGGTTTCCATTCATTTCTTCGTTAACTCTTTGATCAAATTACCGTTACGACTCTTATGCTTTTAAACTAAAAAATTAAAAATACAAAATAAATTAAAATTTTAAAAGAGAAAAAAGGAAAGGGGTTCTGCCCGGAAATGGCAGCTGGGGCCGTCATTTTATTTTGCGATTTCGTTTCTGGCAACACAAGGTGTTGGGGGTGAATCCTCCTTTTTTTTCTTTCCTTTTTTTTTAAAGAAAATTTAATTCATTTTTTTTTTAATTTTTAAACGTTTTGTTTTTTAGTTTAAAAGCGTAAGGCATACAATGATAATTTGACCAAGGAGTTAACTAAAAAATAAATGAACTATAAAAAATGACCTATTGTGCTAATTAATAAAAGATTGGGGATCCAGCAGATTGAAAAAAACATAGGGACCCAAGCGATACTAACTATAAAAGTTGAGAACAAAATGTGTAAATAACCCAGTTTTTAATACAACTTGAAAATCATATGAGTGACGTTGGTAACTCAATCCCAGCTCAAATAAACTTGGTAAAGAGTGTCTTTACCACTAGAGTAAGCCCTTTAATCTTTCGACATCGCATTTTGTTTGACAGCAGGAGGAACAAATATCCTAAATAGACTAAAGTACCTTTTGGCTAACCAATCACATTTTATATCATTTTACTAAAAGCTTTTATTAAAAAAAAATTAACAATATTTTTTAGCTTAAAAATTTAATAATATCATTTAAAATAATCTAACAAAGAACATTTTATATATCATTTAATAATATTTTGTTACCTTTTTCTCTACCCTTCAATATTTTTCAGTAAAAAAACATGAGGAGCAAAAACATGAAATCTTACTACTAATATTTTCTCAATTGTACCTTTTTTCTGGAAAAGGGAAATTTTATTCATTAACTGAATCAAACAAAAGTATATCATCAATCATAACAGGAGGCAAATCATAAGCCACACTAAGATCTAACATAGAACCAGCCGCTCGGGAAAGTGCATGAGCAACTTGGTTTACAGACATTCTAACACAAGAGAACTCCCTGCTAGTGGGTTCTAGAGCGAAGAGTTTACGATCCTCTAAAACCAGACCAATAGGGGACAAGTCAGTATAGGTAGAGCGAAGAGCTTCAAAAGTGGTTAGCGCATCCATTTCCACCGTAACCCCGATGTAGACCTTTCTCTTTCACCCACGACAGGGCTTCTCGAAACCCAATTAATTCATCAAGTTTGGCCTCAAACAACCCACTAATCTTCACGACTTTGGCCCCCACTCCCCCTAAAAAAAGCTCCATCCATGTCCTTCAAAACCAAGCCAATTCCTACCATACACTGATTAGAGAAGGTCGACGCACCAATGTTCAGCTTAAGCACTCCATCGTCCGGCCCACTCCACCTAGCGGCTTGTGTAATAAGATCATCCCTCTGTCAAGATTGCGTAATACGCAACTCACTCCACTGATTGTGCATAAGTGCAGCTAATGAGACCATCTTAAGAGGCACAAACAAGCTCCCACACCCAACAACCTCATTCCGGTTGCACCACAAAGCCCAACAAGCCATAGTGATCCTCTCCCGTCCAATTTGGTCAGCGTCTCCAAGTGAAATCAGCAGCCAATCATAGAAATTCTGGGCTGTATTGCGTCTAAAACCATCAGCAGAGGCCGTCCAAACCTTCTGGGCAAACCCACAATCCACTAGACAATGTAAGACTGATTCGTTCCTCATAAGCGAGTATTTGCACACTTATTTAATCTTTTAAATGAACAATTTTTAATTTATTGGGCAGATTTCTACTGACAATTGTTTAACTTTCATCTTTATAGGTTAAAAATACCAATTGGAAGAAAAGAAAGAAAAAGAAGAGCAAATGGGCCAAAGGTGCAAGAAAAAATGATGTGGGGGCCTAAATGAATATCCTGAAATGAAGGTCGTAAACATCTTGTGCAATGCATTCTACAACTTGACTACGAGCAATAGAAAAATTCCTTACAATGAAAAGGTCATAGGATGCATTCTACGACCTTTGCACGACCTATCCTTTTACCACTAGAATTTTGATTGTTTGAGCCCCTTTTGTGCAAATTTGGAGAGTTTTGTGTCTTGTAACCGTAAGAACATGCTCTCCCATGTAAATAGACTTATTCTTCATTGATCAAGGGGGTGTGCTTGGAAGCAAAAATTAGGGCAAAGTAGAGAAGAAGAAGAAGAAGAAGAAGAAGAAGAAGAAGAAGAAGAAGAAGAAGAAAAGGAACTTTGGGAAGGATTACAAGTTTGTAGATTCAAGTATCAAGAATCCATCTAAGGGAAGGATTCCACTTCTTAATCTTGTACTTCTTCTTGATTTCTTTCATTTGCAATGTATTTAATTGACTCTATGCTTTTTTCTTTTTTTGTAATGAGCTAAACATTTTGTTGTTAGGATTTTTGGTGGAGCTTAACTAAGCTTAATTAACATCTATGCATGAGTTTCTTGTTTTGTTGCTTGTTATTGGGTGTGGTTGCTATAACATATAATGCCCTTTATTTACTTGGCCAATAAATGATTGGTTAAATGACGTGTATAGCTTTCGAAAGAAAAATATACATGTTAGACCAAGTAACAATCACCCTAAGTTCTTGTAGGAGATAGAAATATACTCCTAGCCCTAGGTGACTCATTGAGGCATTTTCCAAATATTTAATGCAATTAGTTGGTTTTCAATCAACATAGAGATATAGTGGGTCGATCCAATTAGTTAGGGCTAATTTGACGCTCAAGAGAGGTAATTAGCTAAAATAGGAAAATCGGGTCTAACATTAATAACGGATAACTTTCTTGTTAGCTTGTTGGTTTGTTAACCTAGTAAGGTTAAGGCAAACTAAGAATCCCAACCATCACATCTTTTTATTCATACAACTCTAGTTGCATCTATTTCATTTGAATTTCTTTCTTTTATGTGCTTATTTTCATGTTTTTAAGTGAAAGAGTCATTTTGATTGTGTGTGTTTATTTTGTAATGTCAACTAATTTAACTAGAGTAATATCAAATAACAACTCCTCGTGGGATCGACAAACAGGGCTCCGTTTACTTTATTACTAGATACGACCCATGCATTTACAGTATTATACATATCTTTGAGTTGGTAACAAGTTTTTAGCACTGTTGCCGGAGACTGTGATATTTGATTACTATTCTAGTTGACATTAGAGTATATACTACTTATGCTTTTCTTTTCTTGTTTTAAACTTAAGCTAACTTATGCTTTTCTTTTCTTGTTTTAAACTTAAGCTAACTTATCTTTAATTTGTTTTAGGTCTTCTATAGTTTATGCGTCGCTCTAAAAGTCTTGATCTTGTTGCATTTGAGCCCGATGTTGATGCAGCCTTCTGAAGAAGACTAAGAGACCAACGAGAAGCTAGAAGGAGACAAGATATTGAAATGTAGCATGACGAAGATCATATCAATGGCTAATCCACTGGGAGTCATTCGAAGGCATGCCGCTCCACCTGGTTTTAATGTAGAAGCTTCTGGAGCTCATCAACAACCAAGAGTGCAACCAGTGGTCAATGAAGAGGATATGTTTTGTGGGGACTTCATGCATCCCCGGTGGTGGAAATTCAAGCAAGTATCATTTATCCTTCATATGGACACCCAAACTTCCAACTTCATCCGGACGTCATCAATTTATTCTCCAATACTATCTCATTCTATAGGAGAGCCGATGAAAATCCAGATCGGAAGAGCGTCGTGTAGGGAAATGTGTGGCAATTTCAAATATGAACGGGTAAATGAAAAAGCAATCCAAATGAGGCTATTTGTACATACATTAAATGATAGAGCAAGAGAATGGCTAGACACTCTACCCCAGGGAAGCATCACTAGTTGGGTGGAATTTGTCCAAAAATTCACTACGAAGTACTTTACATCGGCTAAAGTTGCTAGACTCAAGTATGAGATTACTACTTTCCAACAACATGAGTCCGAAGCTTTTCATGAGGCATATGAGAGATTCAAGGATATGCTTCCAAAATGTCCAAATCATGAAATTTCTTTAGGAGCTCAGGTAAATTATTTCTATGTTGGGTTGACTCCTTCATGTGGCTCCAATGTTGATTCATTTTCCAATGGGTCAATCAAGATAAAGGGCATCTGGAAAGCATATGATTTGTTTGAAATCATGAGTGAGCAAAGTGCAATGTGGCCGGACAGGGGTTCTCAAAGGAAAGAGAGTGGAATTCATGAGGTAGATGCATACTCACTAGTTTTAGCCAAGATTGATGCATTGGCAAAGAGGGTCGAGGGACTTTCTATATCCATATCCCACCCCATCAATTTCATACAAGCTCTTCTGTCTATTTGTGAAATTTGTGAAGCTAATCATCAAAGTTCATCTTGTCCATTGGTTCAACAAGGATCTTCATCATCCGAGCAAGTGGCTTATACACAAAACTTCCAAGTGGCTTATACACAAAACTTCCATCGTCAAGGGTACAATCCTTACTCTCAAACAACAATCCTGGATTTAGGAACCATCATAATCCTCGTATAGAAATAATCACAATGTACTCAATCTGAGACCATAAGAGAAGAACGAAGGTTGGGAAGAAGCTTTCGCTAAGTTGGCAAATCAACAATTGAAATATCAAAAGCGCAATAATGTAGCTTTGAAGACTTTGGAAAACCAAGTAGGCCAACTAGCCAAGCTTCTTTCAAAGAGGCAACAAGGAACTTTGCCAAGTAACACCGAGACAAATCCGAAGGACAATGTACAAGCAATCACAACAACGAGTGGGATAAAACTACCCAAGATCTCATTGAAATGCCCATCAGCTCAATCCAATAAGATAGCCATGAATAATGACAAATCTACTCAAGAGCCCGAAGTAATTGAAGAAGGGGCTAAAGAAAGTGAACCCGGACCTTCATCTCCAAAAGTTCCAACTCCGGTCAAGGCTTATGTACCTCCGATCCCATTTTCTCAAAGGCTTCAAAAGAAAAAACTTGATGCTTAATTTGGTAAATTCTTGAAGGTGCTCAAAAAGCTATATATCAACATCCCATTTGTCAATGCATTGGCTCAAATGCCAAGTTATACCAAGTTCATGAAGGATATTATTTCAAATAAGAGAAAACTTGAGGAGCATGAGACCGTGATGCTAATAGAGGAATATAGTGCTATCTTGCAAAACAAGCTACCTTCAAAGATCAAAGATCCAAGGAGTTTTACTATTCCTCGTACTATTGTTAATTTAAATTTTAGTAAAGCTTTATGTGATCTTAATGCTAGTATTAATTTGATGCCTTTGTCTATTTTTAGGAAGCCAACTACTGTATCTTTGCAATTGACCGATAGATCCATCAAGTATCCAAGAGGTATTATTGAGAATGTGCTTATCAAAGTGAATAAATTCATTTTCCCAGCTGATTTTATCATTCTTGACATGGAGGAGGATCATGATATTCCTATCATATTGGTTGGGAAGGCCTTTTCTAGCTACCAAGAGAGCTCTTATTGATGTGCAAGAAGAGCAAATAATTTTGAGTGTTCACGATGAGGAAGTCACCTTTAATGTGTTAAAGGCTTTCAAATATCCATCTGGGTTCGATTCTTGCTTCCAGGTGGAAACTATTAATCAAATGGTGGCTAAATCTTTTGCTCATGGACTATCTAAAGATCCTCTTGAATGTTGCATTGCACATTCATGGGATATTGTAGACGCGGATCCGAAGTTGAGCAAATGATTCATTATTTGGCGGCTACACCATTTTATCTTGGCAAAAAGAGACTTTATTTTGAGGAATTGGAAAAGAGTTCTTCACCACCACTACTATCACTTCAACAAGCATCAATTCTTGAGCTCAAGCCTTTTCCTTCTCATTTAAGGTATGCTTTTTTAGGAGAAGCTTCTACATTTCCGGTTATTATCTCTAATTCTTTAAGCAAGTTAGAAGATGAGAAGCTACTTCGGGTATTGAGAGAGCACAAAAGCACCATTGGATGGACTATATCGGATATTTTGGGAATAAACCCTTCATTTTGTATGCACAAGATCCTTATGGAGGATGATTTCAAACCATCAATTCAGCATCAATGCCGCCTTAACCCAAACATGAAAGAAGTTGTGAAATCTGAGGTGTTGAAGTTACTTGATGCGGGGATTATTCATCCTATTTGGGATGGTGCATGGGTTAGTTGAGTCCAAGTTGTGTCAAAGAAATGAGGTGTCACGGTGGTGGAAAATGAAAATAATGAGCTTATCCCTTTAAGACCGACGACTAGATAGAGAATGTGCATTGACTACCGAAAGCTCAATAATGGCACCAGGAAGGATCATTTTCCCCTTCCTTTCATTGATCAAATGCTTGAGCGATTGGCAGGTCATTCATACTATTGCTTTCTAGATAGGTATTTGATTACAACCAAATTGCTATAGCCCCTAAGGATAAAAAAAAAAGACAACATTCACTTGCCCATATAGAACTTTTGCATATATGAGGATGTCTTTTGGTCTTTGAAATGCCCCTGCAACTTTCTAAAGATACATGATGGCCATTTTTTCCGACACGGTAGATAAATTCATTGAGGTATTTATAGATGACTTCTCGGTATTTGGTGACTTATATGATAATTGCTTGAGAAACTTGGGCATGGTATAGAAGAGACGTGAGGAGACAAACTTGGTGCTTAATTGGGAAAAATGTCATTTTATGGTTCAAGAAGACATTGTTCTTGACCATAAGATTTCACAAAAAAGGGATTGAGGTTGATAAGGCTAAAATCTAAATTATTGAAAAGTTACTTCCTTCTACCATGGTGAAAGACATAAGGAGTTTCTTTGGACATGCGGGCTTCTATAGGCTGTTTACAAAGGATTTCTCAAAAATCACCAAGCCACTTTGTTTTTTACTTGAGAAGAATGCTCCATTTGATTTCTCCGAAGAGTGTTTTTTAGCTTTCAACACTCTAAAGGAAAAACTTATCTCAGCTCCAATTATTGTAGCATCGGAATGGAATTTTCCATTTGAGCTCATGCGTGATGCAAGTGACTGCTGTGGGTGCGGTGTTAGGACAAAGGAAAGATAAGGTCTTCCACGTGATCTATTATACTAGTAGAACTTTAAGGGATGCTCAATTGAATTATGCAGCTATAGAGAAGGAGATGCTTGCGGTAGTTTTTGCTTTTGACAAGTTTCGCTCTTATCTCATTGGCTCCAAAGTGATTGTCTAGACCGACCATTCGACTCTCAAATATTTGTTAGCAAAGAAAGATGTCAAGCCACGTTTCTTAGATGGGTTCTTCTATTGCAAGAATTCAACTTGGGGATTCATGCTAAGAAAGGAAATGAGAAACTCGTGGAGGAAATGAGAAACTCGTGGCTGATCATTTATCTAGACTTGAGTAAGGTGATGAAATGGAAGTTGAAGAGATAAATGAAGTCTTTCCCGATGAATAACTCTTGCAAATTTCACATTTTCTTGAGGTTTCTAAAGTGCCATGGTATACGGATTTCGTGAACTTTCTTTCTTGTGGCATTATTCTATCGGATTTTTCTTTTCAACAAAGGAAGAAATTCTTTGTCGATGTCAAGCATTATTTTTGGGAGGATCCTTTATTGTTTAGAAGAGGATTGGATCAAATCATAAGAAGATGTGTACCGTAAAAAGAAATGGAGAAGATTCTTGAAGAATGTCATTCTTCACGTTATGGGGGCTACTTTGGTGCATCTAAAATAGCATCAAAGGTTCTTCAATAAGGATTCTATTGGCCCACTTTATTCAAAGATGCCTATACATTTGTCTCTAAGTATGATTAGTGCCAACTCAATTGGAACATCTCCAAATGAAATGAAATGCCTTCGAATCCTATTTTGAGAGTTGAAATTTTTGATGTTTGGAAAATTGACTTCATGGGCCCCTTTCCACCTTTGTTCTCTAATCAATACATTTTGGTAGTGGTGGATTATGTGTCAATATGGGTTAAAGCGGTGTCATTACCCACTAATGATGCTCGGGTAGTAGTAAACTTCCTTAAGAAAAATTTTTTTTACTCGTTTTGGTACTTCTCAGGCAATCATTAGTGATAGAGGAAAACATTTTTGCAATCGCTTTTTTGACCCAACTTTGGCTAAATATGGAGTGAAGCACCAAACGGTTATGCCTTATTACCCTCAAACAAGTGGACAAGTCGAGATTTCAAATAGGAAATTGAAGAGAATTTTTGAGATGACAGTGAATGCTTCAAGAAAAGATTGGTCAAAAAAGTTTGATGATGCTTTGTGGGCTTATCGGACTGCATTCAAGACCTCTATTGGTATGTCTCTATATACGCTTGTATTTGAAAAGGCATGTTACCTTCTAGTTGAACTTGAGCACCGGGCTTACTGGGTTATCAAGATGTTGAATTTTGATGAGAAATTAGCCGGTGAAAAGAGGTTGCTTCAGTTAAATGAACTCGATGAAATCTATCTTGGTTCTTATGAGAATGCTTGGATTTATGAGGAAAGAACTAAGAGATGGCATGACAAGCATAAAATGAAGCAGGATTTCAAAGGTGGATAACAAGTTCTCTTCTACAATCCACGGCTTCGGCTCTTTCCTGGTAAATTGCTCTCTAGATGGTCCAGACCTTACGCTATGGTTGACATCTTCCCACATGGAGTGGTGGAGCTTCTCGATTAGACAAATGGGCGTTTCAAGGTCAATGGACAAAGGTTGAAGCCATACTTTGGTGATGCTTTTTCCAAAAAAAAAGGCATCCATTCCTCTTTCCAACCCAGAGTAATTATACCGCAAAGTCAAGCTAAAGACTATAACAAGCGCTTGTTGAGAGGCTACCCAAGTTTCTTAGCCTTACTTTTTTATTTTCTTTAGAGTAGATGTTCACTTTTGGCATGCTTAGGTTATTTGATACTATATTGAGCTAAATATTGGAGACCTAATGCATGTAATTGTGAATAAATTCAGAGGTTTATTTTAACTAGTTATTTGCCTCTTATAACCACATTTGCTTCCTTATTTTGTAGGACGCTCTAATGATATTCAATAAATACCTTGGTTAAGAGCAATTATCACTATCTTAATTCAAGGTTTACCACAAGTTTGGGGGTGGACTATAAGCACTTTGCACAACCCGGGGAAGTTTTGTTGACCCTTTATAGTATACCTGTTTTTTTCTCACATTGAGGACAATGTGAGTTTCAAGTTTGGGGGTGAATTTTTGCAATTGCATTTAGTAAACTTGCATAGTTGCCTTGCCCAAATTTAAATGGTGATTGTTTCATAGTAAAGATCCAAGAGCTTATCTTATTTTGAGCTTTAGTCATGACCAATTGTCATTTAGATTTAGAAATTGTGAATTGATCCAGTTGATAGTTGTGCTTGAATTATTCCAAATTTTCTTTTGAAAGAAGCTTGGGGATAGCTGAACCAGTAAAGGAAATATCCAGAAATGTGGTGATTCCATACATGTTGAATAAATTTTGTGTGGAGCGTCTTTGACTACCAAGTAGAGACTAGGTATTGACCATATGCTATCACTCTAATCCCGAAATTTTGTCTCCAAAAAAAATTATAGGAAAAAGTTGCCTACCCCAGAAGTGTGAGCTATCATTGACTAATTTGGCACTATGCATCACCAACGTGTAGGAGATAATCTACCAATGAAGAAGGCTACCCTTGGGGACTAATGCGTGAACTACCTACCAAAAAAAATGAAAAATGGAAATGATGAAGTATAGTTACTTTTCGGGAATTAGATAATTAGCGGGGCTAAATTTCCTTGTTGAAACTTGATCGTCAAGACACTCAAACTTAGAGAATCACCACAAGACTAGATTATTGATATTACTGGTGGAACTTAACCAAGTTCATAAGAGTGCAAGAGATCAAAAAAAAAAAAAAAGGAGAAAAAGAGACAATCTTTTGATTTGAAATCTATTTTTTTTGTTTATTTCCAGATTGAGATGATCATTGGGGGTGACTATTCTCATTCTATTTTATCAAAGTCGGATAAGCCTAACTTGTTATTTTGTTGCATTTTTTGGATCGTTCTTGTGAATTGATATTACAATTTTGTATTTGTAAGAAAGGTTGTAAATTTACCTACATTGATGATTTGAGTTTCAAGTGTTTGAAAGTGATTATAGACATTCTTGCTCGGGATGAACAAGGGTTCGAGTTTGGGGGTGTGATAAGTGTGCATTTACACACTTATTTAAGCTTTTAAATGAACAATTTTTAATTTATTGGGTGGGTTTCTAATCACAATTGTTTAACTTTCATCTTTATGTTAAAAATCCCAATGGGAAGAAAAGAAAGCAAAAGAAGAGTAAAAAGACCAAAGGTGCAAGAAAAAATGACGCCGGGGGCCTAAATGAACATCCTAAAACAAAGGGCGTAAACAGCTCATGCAATGCATTCTACAACCTGACTACGGGAAATAGCAAAATCCCTTCCAGTGAAAAGGTCGTAGAATGCATTCTACGACCTTTGCACGACCTATCCTATTACCACCCTATTTTTGATTGTTTGAGCCCCTTTTGTGCAAATTTGGAGACTTTTGTGTATTTTAACACTAAGAACAAACTCTTCCATATAAATAGACTTATCTTCATTGATCAAGAGGGTGTGCTTGGAAGCAAAAATTAGGGCGAAGTAGCGAAGAAAAAATTGAACTTTGGGGAGGATTACAAGTTTTGAGATTCAAGTATCAAGAATCCATCCAAGGAAAGGATTCCACTTCTTAATCTTGTATTTCTTCTTGATTTCTCTCATTTGCAATGTATTTCATTGACTCTCTACTTTGTTCTTTTTTTGTAATGAGCTAAACTTTTTGTTGTCTGGATTTTTGGTGGAGCTTAACCAAGCTTAATTAACATCTATGCATGCTTGTCTTGTTTTGTTGCTTGCTGTTAGGTGTGGTTGTCATAACATTTAATGCCCTCCATTTACTTGGCCAATAAATGATGAGTTAAGTGATGTGTATACCTTTCAAAATAAAAAATACATGTTAGACCAAGTAACAATCACCCTAAGTTCTTGTAGGAGATAGAAATATACTCCTAGCCCTAGGTGACTCATTGATGCATTTTCACAAACAGGTAATGTAATTATTTGGATTTCATTTGAATTGACATAGAGATATATTGGGTTGATCGAGGTAATTAGCTAAAATAGGAAAATCGGGTCTAACATCAATAAAGGGTAACTTTCTTGTTAGCTTGTTGGTTTGTTAACTAAGTAAGGTTAAGTGAAACTAAGAATCCCAACCATGACATCTTTTTATTCATATAATTCTACTTGCATCTATTTCATTTGAATTTCTTTCTTTTATATGCTTATTTTCATATTTCTAAGTCAAAGTGCCATTTTTATTGGGTGTGTTTATTTTGTAATCTCAACTAATTTAACTAGAGTAATATCAAATAACGACTCCTTGTGGGATCGACAACCAAACTCCTTTCACTTTATTACTTGATACGACCCGTGCATTTGCGGTATTATACATATCTTTGAGTTTGTAACAGTTCCCATAGTGGCACACTGGACACAGCTCCGCAACGTTAACCCGCTTTGCGCGTAGATGATCAAGAGTAGGAAGTACTTCAGTTGCTGCTCTTCAAACAAAATTCTTTACCTTAGGCGGCACTCTCATATTCCAAACAAAGCTCCCTAGGTGACTAACGAGCGGCATTTGATTACCGTGTTGCATGTCAAGAGCCAACCGATAGCTGCTTTTAACCGTGTAATTTCCTTTGGCCTCATGCAACCAAAATAACTTGTCAACTGCATCAGTCATCCCAAGTGGTACTCAAAGGATGAGAGATTTATCCATTGCATTGAACAAGTCATCAATAATATCTATATCCCAACCCCGCACACTAGGCAACATAAGTTGATTTACAGTGACATTCTCACCATCTGCAGGTATATTAGACAAGATGTATCCCTCACTGTTATCAAGAAGCCAATGATCCCTCCACACCTTAACATTACCACCCGTGCAAATCCTAAACCAAGCACCCTTCTGTAACAAGGGCTGCGCAACCATGATACTACCCCAAATAAAACTGGGATTGTATCCAAGTTTAGCATGAAGAAAATCCGTGTGAGAGAAGTAGTGAGCTTTAAAAACTTTAGCTGCAAGAGAGTATGACTTAATCAAAAATTTCTCACCTTGTTTCCCCAAGAGGGCCAGATTCATTTCACGAAATTGTTTAAAACCCCAAACCCCCTCGGCTTTTCGGATAGCAAAGCCTCTCCTACCACATCCATGAAATTCCTCTAGCTATTCCGTTGTTGCTTCTCCACTAAAAAGCATTCATGGCTTGTTCAATTTCCACACAAAGATCATTTGGGGGAAGAAAGACACTCATAGCATAATTAGGAAGAGTTTGGACTACTAATTTGAGTAAAATCTCCTTTCCGTTCAACTGATTCCAAACCCGATCTTTAATGAAAGATAGAATCTCCTTTTTCTTGCTACCCAACAGGGATGGCAAGCCAAGATAAAACTAGTTGCCACTCACCACACCTACACCCAAAGATGCACAAATAGCATGACACTGATCAAGAGAAACATTAGAACTAAAAGATAGCATGGATTTTTGAAAGTTTATTGATTGACCAAATTCCACCTGATATCCCTGTAATACAACGTTAATGATCCCCACTTCCTGCATGTTAGCTTTGAAAAAGAACAGGCTATCATCGGCAAAAAATAAATGAGAGATGGGATATACACCCCTAGCAACCTTACAGTTATAAAGTAACCCAGCATCCGTCTGGCGCTAGAGAATATTAGACAATCCTTCGGCACAAAGAATAAACAAATAACGTGATAGATGACAACCTTGCCTCACCCCTCTCTTCGGTGTAATTCGCCCTACTTCACACCCGTTGTGCAACACATAGTAATCACTGCTTCTAGAAAGCCCCCATTCAAGCCTGTTATAGGCCTTACTAATATCAATTTTCAACGCCGCATACCTTTCCTTGCCCTGAGTTTTCCTTTCGAGATAATGCACGGTCTTAAAGGCAATTAGAATATTATTAGTAATAAGACAACCAGGAACAAACGCACACTAAGTCTCAGAGACAATCAAAGGCAATATACTCTTCAAACGATTGGCAAGAACTTTAGCAGCGATCTTACAAACTACAATACATAAGGAGATAGGCCTAAGATCAGTCATATTCTGGATTCTGCTTCTTAGGTATTAGGGCAATAGCAGTTACATTCAATTCAGTAAGAATACTGCAATTGTTCAAGGCACCCAAACAAATAGAAGCTTTATCTTGACCAACAATGCTCCAATAATGTTGAAAAAATTTAGGGTTCATACCATCTAGCCCAGGCGACTTCTCAAGATGCATCAGAAAAAAAGCCGAACGCACTTCATCAGCTGAGAGTGAAGCAAGGAACTGATCATTCTGAGACTGTGTAACCCGAGCCTGAATTTGTTGTGATATAACATTCGGTATGGTTTGTGTTCTGACAGAAGAGAAAATACCACTAAAATAACTCAACATATGATCATGCAGCTCAGTGTCTGAAGAGATCCAATTCCCGCTCAATTGTATTTTTCTAATCACTAATACCTTTGCTCTTTTTTTCTTGAACTTCTCTTGCTAAAAAATGGGTTAATCTCACATATCTTCCCCAACCTTTGATGTTAATATCAGATAGGTCCCTAACCTTTTTTTAACCCGGTGGGTCCTCAATCTTTCACTAATTTGCACAAATGGTCCATTTTGACTGAAACCGTCAACGTTTACGTTAACTTCTCAACCGAGTTACCATTATAGCCCATTTTAAATTATAAACAATAATATAAAAATTAAAAAGAAAAAAAGAAAAATCGGGGGCGCGGGAGTCACCTCCTTTCTGGCTGCAAGAAATAGTAGCAGTTTGTTGCGATTTCTGGCAGCAAATGACCGCCAGAAACGGCAGCCAAAAAGGAAGGGGTGCCGTTTTCAGCGAAAAAAATGGAAAGTCCTCCCTCCCTTTCGCTGCCATTTTTTGGCAGCTTATGTAGCTAGAAGCGGCAGCATTCGGCAGCCAGAAAAAGCGGACTGCTGCCCATTTTTTATATTTTCTTTTTGTTAATTTTTATATTATTTTCTTATATTTTAAATCCTTTTGGTTTTTATTTAAAAAAGATGAGGGTATAATTGTAATTTGGTCAAGGAGTTAACGGAAAAGTTGATGGAAACCATCAACAAGGATCATTTATGTAACTCAATGAAAAATTGAGAAACCAGCAAGTTGAAAAAAAAGGTTAGAGACTCAGCTTATACTAACCCTAAAGGTTGAAGACGATATGTGAAATTAACCCAAAAAAAAAATACCAAAGTAATATGCAAAACAAACGTGCGAGGACTCAAATGGAATTAATGCAAAATGATATGAAATATGGCATGCGATTTAACTTGATATTTTTCTTCTTCTTCTTCTTTGAAAGTCTTGATCTTTTTCTTTTTAACTAGATTTTCACCCATGCATCGCACCGGTAGAGTTCTAGAGAAATCTCATAGATCGGAAGATGCAGCGTAATTGTGCTTGTTAGGTTGATGTCACAAAAAAAAAAAAAAAAAACTAAAATACACGACCTCTATACAATTATGTGCATCATACGCTGACTAACAAAATGTAATGAATTCTTTGTTTTGTATTTTAATTATTTCCAAGGACACCATTCTATTCATGTATTGAAATACACATTACATATGTTAATGTAAAGAAAATTAAGACAGTAAATTGTATTCATGAGACTTTATTCGAATAATGAGCAAATATAAGTGTTTCACATATACAATTAGGAAAAACGATCAAAAGATATTTTATTGGTAATGTGTGGACTGAACAAAGAAATTGATATAAAAAATTTGTTGCTTAATGAAATCCAGTATTATGTATCTCCATTACAGAATTTGACTCCTTACTATGTGCAACATATATTAAGATCAATGAATTATTAGTTGAATTTCAAAATGATATTACAAAATGCATCTATATCCTACAATTTGCGGTTAGATAATTAAAATCCAATACTATTAAGAAATGCCACATAATAGAAAAGTTATAATACATGTAATCTTTAGCAATCTAGATATTAAAGAAATATGTACAAACAACCCTTGAACCCATTAGCAAAATAACCAAATATTCGTTGGGTTAAATCAATACTGGAACACGTTAATAGAAATATAAATTTATCAAGAGTTATAAAAAGCTAATTTTAAAAAAACAACTATTATTTTTACCATTTGAAATAATAAAAAATGGAAATAGTTTATAGAACATACGGCCGTAGAGGATCTTATTGTCTCCCACCAATTAACTCTTTTTTTGGAAGACCAATTAATTCTTTAGAAGGTTATGTTATAGTCACCCCATATCACAAGAACCTACGCGCAAACCACTCAATTCACGATAGCTAATGTTAACAAACTGAATCCCTAACTATTGAAATATCATATTTAATTGAACTCATACGTCGTACAAATCGAAAGTCTAGTAATTATTGTCATAAAACTTACATAATAAATGAACACTATAGAAGTTATCCATATACATATTTTAGTAAATATATATGAACACTTGCAATGATAAAACTACAAATATCCCACAAAACTTAACATAAAATATAAAAAAGAAAATTTTAACTTATATTCGAGAAATTTGCAAAAAATACTCGACCATTCTTGATGCTCCGTAGATTGTTGTTTTTTGTCGACTTTATATAAACCATCCTAATTTGACAAACCTTCAAAGTAATAATATAAATATCTAAGTTAACAGTTTAATATTTTTTAAAATTATATAACTTCACCAAGTCTAAAATATTAACATCAACTCCTTTTCCATTAGAATTTTGAACACTATGTTATTAGAATAGCTATTCGGATCAGTAGCACCCGTGCAATGGACAAAATGAACCACCAATAAATTAGAATCGACATTGCACAATAATTGTAGAGTGACAATGAAATTGTGATGCACATTATGATGCACACTTACAATATCTCAAATCAACAATTTAATTTGAACATTAAGATATGTGGCTTATTTCAACTAATACAAATTTTTAAAATGTCTTTAGATACAATATTTGTAGAAGTATAATTGTTTACTTGATATTTTTCTCAATAATTTACATTAACATTTTTAATTAAAGACAACACATTTCGTATAATCGAAAATTTAGGCGGCTAGTATTTGAGGATAATTTTTAATTTAAAGAAGCAAATCAAATAAGCTTGATTTAGGAAATTATCTCTAATTGTAGTCCCTTATACGCGATAGATTCGTTGTAGCGAAAATATGAACTCAACCATAGTTTTCAATACTGACTCAATCATGACTCGGTGATTGTAGTGAATTAATGGGTTTCTGGATCAACCGATGGGTCATTGCTAACTCGATTGTCAATTCAAGTACATGTGATTAATGATTTTTTTTAGTGAAAATACGTGAGAATAGTAATATATTAATGAAAATTGTTAAAAAAAAAAAATTGGCACGATGGTTTAAAAGTTACTTCTTAACATATATATAGGTCATGAGTTCAATCTTTTACCATTAGATTTGCAATAATATTTTTATGAAAAATGACAATTGGGCAGGCTTTGCACGAGTTTTGATTTAGAAAATTATCTTTGATTGCAATTCCTTGTACGCGATAGAGTCGTTGTAGCTTAAACATGAACCCAGCTATAGTTGTTACCATAGTTTTCAATATTGAATTGGTCATTGACTCGGTAATTGTACTGAACTAATGAGTTTCTGGCTCAACTGGTAGGTCATTGCTAACTCGGTTGCTAAGTCAAGTATATGTGGTTAATAATAATTTTTTTAAGTGAAAACACGCGAGAATAGTTATATATAAATGAAAGTTGTTAACAAAAAAATGAGTTGGTACAAGGGTTTAAAAACTACTTATTAACATGTAAGTCATGAGTTCAATTATTTACCATTATATTTATAACAATTTTTTTTTTATAAAAAGTGACAACTGGTATAATATGACATCATAAATTATGGTGCCATATAGATCTTTAAGTGGGAAAAATCAGTAAAGTGAGAATGAATTCACATTTCTCCATTTTATAATGTTGAAATTCAAAAAACCAAATAATATTTTTTCTATATTTTCCAATATATTACTGATTTATTGAAATCATTTTTTCTCCATTGCAAGTTCCAAATAACCAAAAAAAAAAAATCAATATAATAAATTTCATCACCTCCTATGATATCAAGTTTATGGAAAAAGATATTTGATAAATATTACAAGGCAAGTGATTAAACTGTTACCTGGCATAATGAGAATATTCAAATCATAGTAGTAATTTATAATTTTTTCAAGTCCCCCTGACACTGGTGAAAAAGAGTGTCCGTTGTTGCTTTGAGCATTTTAAATGTAGAGTGGAAAAGCCAATAATGTAAAGTTGAGGGTTGGAAAAACCCATTCTAGAGAGGAAAATGGGTAAATGAGGGGTTAAATTTAGCCCCTCTTTTACTGAACTTGATCTGGTGCCATATGAACTATACACGTGCACAATAGACTCCCTCTTTTACCCCCTCCCCCCAAAAAAAATAAGGCCTTTTTGTCCAACAAATGGCTTCCAACCAATTAAAAGTTGCTATTGCTCATTTGTATTTTTCACTCAAAATTTCTCTTATACAATATTTGAGAATAAGGTTTTTTCTCTTAACTTTTTTCCTCTCAACTTTTTCTTCCAACATTAAAATTGCTCTTAGAGTATGATTAATATGAGGGAAACCCAAAGTCAAAAATTCAAGGGAAAAAATCTATTTGAAAAAGAGAAAAAAAGATCAAATGAGGAAAAACCAATTGCATTGGTAAAATCTATAAATCCCCCCCCCTTTTACCCTTCTCCCCCCTAAAAATGCTTTGTTATTTGTATCCATGTGAACAAAGAAAGGGGGGCGGGGGAGGTTTTACCGAGTCCTGTTCTAGCACCATATGTATGACATACTATGGCACCACATGGCTACGTGACGTGCATTGGCGCATGCCACGTGACGTGCATCAAGGCACGTCACATGATTAATCATAACCATATGGCCTGCTCCAATGCACGTCATGTGACCATGTGGTGTCATAATATGCCATACATATGGTACTGGATCAATTTCAAGGTTTCACCCGTATTAATCATGCTCTTAATGCTTGTAGTTGTAGGCTCCATTAACATACAAATATGATTTGTTTGATCAAAATTAACAGTGTTTATCTTTTGTGAACTTTTTATTTGTACCTATAGTATTTTCCTCATATATAATGGTTATCATACCAAAACTCACTTTGGGTTGGTGAGTAGTATGCGCGAACAGAATAGTGCAAAATGTAGAATATGATTATATGAACACAATATTAAGTTTTGAAAAGCAATAGTAGAATAAATTAAATAGAGTAGTGCCCCCCAGAAAAAAAAAATGAAAATAATAATAATAATGAAAATAATAATAATAATAATAATAATAATAATAATAATAATAATAAATCCCTCCCGGAGGAGAAATGAGTTTTGTTACTCGTTGGGGGCTGGCATTTGTTCTAGTCTCTCGAGTGTGTGTTTGGAATCTAACAACAATTCCATATCAGTTAAGACAGATATAGGCAAATCTTGTAAGAGATTTAAGTTACTCCAACCCTATAATAAAAAACCATCGATTTCATAGAAGTTTTTCCAGTTGATTTGCTAATCATTCAGAAATTTGCAGCAGAAATTTGATTATATTCTTAATTCTTCTGATGCTTCCAAGTCACATATAACCTTGATGTTCCACGATCGCATAAAACTGACATCAATCATCAATATCAGTCACTAGGTTAACTGCTATTTTTGTTTCAAATTAGTCAACCTTGGAGTTTTGAGATTGGTGCCAATCTTGCTTTCCAAACTTTACTTTTCGAGAATAATTATAGATGGATAACCCAACTCTTTTGAACAAAGAAGAACCCCAATGTGCATTACAAATATATATACAAAGCAAGCAAAAATATAAGTAAAAACATTGGAATTCAGAAGTAGATTGGCACGCTTGCAAGTGCTTCAACTTCCCTCTATATTTGCTTCCTCCGCCACTAAATTGAGTTTTTCATCAAAGAAGAAATCCTTTCCATTTGCAGGGGATGATGGAACGATATATGCATTCTCGAAGCCCCGTCGACTTTGTACTTATTTTACAACACAGCTGAAGAAGAGAGAATGAAGGAGTAAATCTTCAAGCACCAACATCAAATTGACACCGCAGTACCAAAGCGCCACAAAACCGCGATTGGGCTCCTAACTTTGTGAATGCCGTCTGTCCACTCGATTGATCCAAATGCCGCTTTCGAGTCACCAAAAATATCCTTTTCTCCAACTCCACTTGTGAATGTGATCTCATAGGCCAATTCGCCATTCTTCTCGTCGAAGACTAACTTGCTCGGTGAAACGCTCACATCCACCCCCGGCGGAGCATTCACTTTCACCTTGTAAACCGTGTTCGCCTGTTCCCCTACGTTCTTAACTACTCTCTTGTACTTGACTATCTTGTTCTCGCCTTCGAAAACCACTGAGAATGAAGGGTAATTCAAGTTCCCTGGACTCCCAAAACTTAACTTAGAACAATCCACTGAAGCAGATGTGAAGATAGAGATCATGCTCGAATCGTACCCGATCGAGCACAAGAATCCGATATAATCATTCAAACCCAAGTCGTAAACCAAGCCGGGATGCAATGCCCGGTTTGGATCAACGTGGCCTGCCCCGTGAACAAAGGGGTTCGACTCTTTTCCGGTCCCAAGGTCTGTGATATTGGCACCGGTATCATCCAAGTTATAAGCGGTCGTCATTAGAGCTGACTTGATTGCACCCGGCGACCACTTTGGATGCGCATTCCGGAGCAATGCCGCCAAGCCACTAACATGAGGACACGACATCGACGTGCCGGAAATGATATTGAATTCGACCTTTCTTTTATCAGACTCCAAATCGGTCGGGCCAATGTAGCCGGTCCATCCAGCCAGAATGTTCACTCCCGGTGCGATTACGTCCGGTTTGAGAATTTCTGCCGTCCTGTAGTTCGGGCCGCGGCTGGAGAATGAAGCCACCCGAGGGGCAGGCGGCGAGCGGCTGATAACAGTTCCCCTGAACTTAATAGTGGCAGTTGGAGATGGATCAGAGCGTGCATAAGCTCGGATTTTATCACCTGCGGTTTCACCCACCATGGTTGCCGGAACGAAATGCGCATCCGCCAGAAGTTCTTCTCCGGAATCAGCTAAATTGGCCAGTATCATTGCAGCACCGCCGGCAAGATGAACGGCGTTTCCTTTCTCAACTCTGGCGTTGCCTCCCCGATCGCATATCACGATCTTTCCGGTGACCTTTGCAGGATCGAGCTGGCCGGAATAGCAATAGCTATTCCCACAATCCGCACCATAAACCAAAGGCAGCAACTCATCACCTAACAACTCCCCGGAGTACAGTGATACGCCAGTGTAAATCCTCCCGTCGCCGAGAATCACATCCGCCGGAAACTCCCGGTCTAGAGTGGACGCACCAACGGTCAAAATCCATGGAGCAATATTCACTGCGGTGTACTCACCCGGGCCGGAATTTCCAGCAGAGCAGGAAACGACAATCCCGTGCTCAGCTGCACCAAAAGCTCCGATAGCAATGGAATCGTAGGCATACGGCGGAGCGTGCCCATTTGCACCAACTGAAAGTGAAATTATATGAACGCCATCTTCAATAGCTTGATCCATGGCTGCTAATATATCCGAATTGTAACACCCAAAAGTCCAGCAAATTTTATACACCGCGATTCTAGCCTTTATAGCCATTCCTCTAGCTTCTCCTTCGGCGTAACCGAAGAGGCTAGCGTTTTCAACTCTAGATCCAGCTGCTGTTGATGCAGTGTGAGTTCCATGTCCTTCAGTATCCCTAGGAGACTTGGGTTCATTCGATTCCTCCATTGTTTTACCCTGTGAAGCTTCATAGCCTAAATAGTAAGCCCGGGCTCCAATGATTTTCTTGTTACAAGCAGTTGCCGGAAAATCAGACGTAACCACACAACTCCCTTTCCACTGGGGCGGAACCGGGGAAAGCCCTTCATCGGAAAAACTCGGCCGCTCCGGCCAAATACCCGTATCCAGCATTCCAACAATAACATCCTCCGCATAACCAGAATGAGGCCATAAACCAAAAGAATCTTCCAGCCCCAGAAACCGAGGAGTATGAGTAGTATGTAAATACCTGGGCCTGTCAGGAATCACCAAGAGAACCCCACGCACATGGCGGATCTTGGCAGCTTGGTCAACGGTGAGCCGAGCCGAGAATCCCTGAACGGCGTGGCTGTAGGTGTAAAGAATCTTCTCCGGCCGATCGGGGGAAACAGATCGGACGATGGACGAATACCAGTGGTGGTGGGCAGAGTATATGTGGGGCTTGGCGGATTTGGCGACATGGATGATGAAGGTTTCAGGGCCGTCCGATGAGAATGCACAGGGAAGCAGAATTACTGAAAGAAGGAAAAGAGAAAGAGACGCCATTGACGGAGAGAAGGACGAGGATGAAGAAGAAAAACGCTTCATTTTTCTGCTTAGGGGAAGAGCTGGGAGTGAGGAAGGAGACAAAGGGATGAATATTCTTGATATGATATTAATATTAATATAAAGCGCTAAGGAATGGGAGTTTGTGGGTCTCTATTGGGCCACGTAACTTGTTTTGATTGGATAATGTGTCCAGAAAGGACAATTGCTTGTTTGTAGAAAAGAAAGCAAAAATATCAAGATACGATGATTTTTGTAATTTTTACAACATATATATATACACACACACACTCAAAGAAACTATATCCACCACTACACATTTTACTAATTACAATATAACTTATTTGCATTAAATATCCTTAGACTATATTTTTATTATATTTGTATCACAAAAAATTTTATTTTCATTACATTTTTACCTCAACTTCTATTAATAAACAACTATTTCCTTAATAACTTTTCTTATTCAAAAATGTTATTAATCTACTTTAAATTAATGAGAATATATGTAGTGCCCTTTGATTTCCTTTATAATTTTTTACCAATTTAAAAATATTTAGAGCTCTTTTACAATGAAATTTTATGTAGAAAATATTATCAAAAATAATATGTGATAATTAATGGGAAATTAAAGGAAAAATGCAATAGAAAAGTTGTGACATAAATGTGATAATTAGCAAAGATTAGATGCATTTAAAGTAAGTAAGATGTGGTGTGGTTAATAAAGACTATAGTGTCAATATAATCACTCATATATTAATCTTGTGTTCAATAATTTGGGATTTTTGGTTGAATAAATAAATAAATAAATAATCATAATTTGGGATTTTTTATAAAAAGTACTTGGGTTCCAACTTTTGCACGATAGAGAATTTAAATGGCTGTTTGATTCTCATTATTGATATTGAATTATAATGAGGTGAAGTGAGTGGTGCAGATTTAATGAAAGTGAAATTATAATGTAGAATTAAAAAGAAAATCAAACAAGCACTATGTCATATAAACTTCAACACGAAGCATTTGGGTCCCAATATTTCACTCACAAACCATAAGGGAAATCCCAGGTGCACCATTGCCGTTTCACTCGTTTAAAAGGTCATATATTGTGTTATTCATTTAAAAAAAAAAGTAATGTTTTTGTTGAATTAGTCTTTCGCAATTGAACTATTGGACCAAATAGAATGTTATTGTTATAAGTAAGTAGGTGATCATTTTCTATACCATCTGGTGTCTGGCTTTATAACCATAGTAGTAGAAAGATTTCATCTAATGTAGACCCAAATGCTTTATCAGTGAAAAGTTGGGCTCCAAATGCTCCATTTTAAAGCTTGAAGACTTAAATGATCTACATTCCAAAGATAGAAGATCACAGAGCAAGATACACGACGTATTTGCAAGACGACAACTTGAATGTACAATATTTGTAGTGGATAGACAACCTTGAATTGGGACGCAAAATAGTTACTTATTCATTTTAATTAAATAAAATAACTGATGAAAGCAACGTGGTAGATATCTTATATTTTCATTATTTTATTAATTAATATTAAATTAAATTCTAGTGAATTAAATAAATATTCAAGAGAACCAAAAAGTGACACTTCGTATGTAATTTCTTTTTTTTTTTTTTTTGAAACACAGTTTGTATGTAATATTGAATTGAAATGAATTAAATAATATAATATCGATGTATAAAGTTCACAAGAACTTAAAAATTCAACTTGAGGCTTTTCAATTATTATATAGATGAACTAATTACTGAGTAAATATTATTTAAAATTTCTAATTCATATATTTTGTATGATTCGATTATTATAAATATAACATTGAAAATAGATAAATGAAACGAAAAAGAAGTGTTCAACTATGTTGATTTGTAAGAATTGAATCATTTGAAATTTGAAGTTGCAAAAACAAGGACTTAATTGGATTTACTAAAAAAGGAGAGATATTTTATTATTTAATCTATATATTAATTAAATGAAAAGAACTTGTAGTACATTCTCATCATATTTTTCTGGCCACTTTTCCTATAAGTTGGTTTAATTTGGTCTTTTGCGGTAAATCTATTTTAGCCTTTTTTTTTTCTAATTTTTCAGCCGCAGTTGTGAAAATTCGGGTTTCTTCCTCTCTCTTCAAACTCTTCCTTACCCATTCGATTTCTTCTTACCTTATTTGATCCTAAGAGATTGAATATGTTTCAGGTTTCCTATTAATTTAATTATGGTTTTTTATCTATTTTTTTCTTGGTAAAACTAGATAAATCAACCAGTTTGGGGACATTTTTGAAATTTTCAGGTGCCTATGGACCATTTTGGAAAAATCAAGTCCATTACCTTCTCTCAATCCACCTATTGCGTCTCACCCTCCCTCACTGTTACTTTCTTTGTTTCTCTATGCATTCTATCTTTCTTTCTATATTTTTTCACTGTTGCCTACTCAGAATGCCCTGAGAAAGTCATGTCAATTGCCGGTATCTGAAATCATATCATCGTCACAATCTGATCTAAAAAATTAGATCATATCACAATTGAAATCAGCAATCAGATTGCAATAACAATCTGGTTTCAGACGTCGTTTGTTGTCCATCTATCTTCTGAAGTAAATGCAACTCGTCTTCCTCAATCTTTTTTTGAGTTTAGATCTTCGGCACATGATTCAAATTAGTTTGTATTTTTGTTTTTTCCCCTTTTTCTTTTTTACTTATATTCAGCGCCGCCATCAGACGACGGTGAAGGCGACGACGGAGGAGATCTTCCTGTACCCGACGTAGACGGACTTGGGTTCCTACTTCGTGAAGGAGGAGAATTCGTAGATGGCGGAGCTGGCTGAGAATTCCCACCCGTGTGTGACACCGGAAGAGAATGTGGAGACCCCGATGGAGTAGTTGGCATAGGGACTGTTGGAGAAGCAGCGTCAGTTTATAAATTAGTTCCAACGAGATTGTGTTTCAAATTAGAGTTTTTTTCTTTAATTTTGTTTAATATTTTGTTTCAGATTGTGTTGAATCTAATTATATTTTAATTCAGAAATACTAATTTAATTGTTTCAGACAAGATTGTGTTGTGTTGAATTATTGTTTCAATTGAGAATTAATGTTTGAAAATTATTGTTGAATTAGTGTTTCAAATTTGATTGCTCCAGACGAAATTAGCGTTTCAATCAACAACTCGTCAGATTAGTATTTCAATTGAAAAAAACTAATTTGATTAACATGAAAACCGTTTTAGTGTGTTGTTGCAATTCAATTGTTCTGGCGAATTGTTGTATTGTTGTGATTCGGTATTCTAGCGAATTGTTGTGTTTGTTGTGACTTAGTATTTTGATGAATTGTTTTTATTGTAACTTAGTATTTTGGCGAGTTTTTTAATGCGACTATAATGACCCGCAAAATTTATGGGCTTATATTATGACTATTTTATTAAGTAGAGCAATTAAATTATTTTAATGATTAAGTGATGAAAAGAGAAAAAAATAAATGCAAAATATATTAATATTTGTAATAGACGACTTTAGTCATTTACCTTAGCAGGTTTTAAATTTTCTTATTGTTAATGATTTTAGAGTTTTCAAGATGCTATGATATAGTACTCTCTAAGAGCTTCGCAAGGACACTAAGAACCTTCTAATTGGACATCATTTGACGTTTCAAAATTAGTCACTAAGGCTAGGAGAATATTCCCTAAGATTTGCCTAAGATTCGCCAAAGATATACAAAGATTTACTTGTCATCGTCAATGAGCTATGCAAGAATTACTAAATATTCTCTTGTCCTCACGCAATATTCTTTTGACCCTGCGAGTAGACCCCTCAATTTGGCTATAAAAGGCAAGGGTTTGGCATTCATTTGCACACCAACACTCCACCTCCTCTCTCTCTCTCTCTCTCTCTCTCTCTCTCTCTCTCCCTACATCTCTCTCTTCTTCTACCTCTCTCTCATCTTGTAACACACTTTTTGTCTCATAAGAAACTAGAATAAGCCATGCAATAGGAGACAATAGAGAGGAAATCCTAATTTTAAATAAACAATAGATCCTCCTTATGCATAAACTATAAGAACAAGAGGGGAAAAGTGAAGGCACCTTGTGTTAAAATGAGGAGGCAAGGAAAGAGGGAATCAATATTGGAAAGCAATCCCAATTATAGATTCAATGCGA
>CAVNYN010232285.1:0-28632 GCA_963692815.1 Nyctanthes arbor-tristis
CGCTCTTCCGATCTAATGTAAACTGTGTTACTATCTAAAAGAAAACAGGAACAAATTGGCGTGGGAGACAGACCTGGGTTCTGAAGAGAAAGAGTTGTGAATTTCGCTAAGTGTTTTTGTGTGAGAAGCCATGTACGTTTTAGGGGTTTATAGGTTTGAGTTAGTGTTTTAATTCAATTGGCTGTTGGATAGGAATTAGAATTGTGTATATGTGAGGAGTCGAATTCTTGTTTAATTGAAATTGAAGAGAATGTTTTATGCCGAGATTATACTAGAAATTGGACTTTCTTAGAAAAACTATAATTGAATTATATACACATAGGATAAAACGTTTTTGCACTTTATTATAGTAATTGGAATTTAAAAAGAATGAAATTGTTTAATATAAGGTTTTATTAAGTTCTTATATATGCATGACTAAACGAGCGCGATTACAATAAATAAGAAAATAATTTAGGCAAAGTCATAGCGACACGTTTAATAAAAAAATACAAAATTTTCTTTTAAAATTTTCCGGTCGCTACACACGCAAGTATTGGAAGCCAGAACTAGAATCAAGTAAACCATTCGCTTGAATTCTTATTATAATGAGTAGATGAATGCATAATTATGAGGATTAGGTGTGTAAAATACCCAAGTTTTGATTTAAGGTGAAAAGAGATGCTAACCTTTCTGGATTGCCATTTCTAAGTTCTATACGTTATAATCACTTATGTACCATTTCCGTATCCATTCAGATTCTGTAACCTTTATTCTCTATTGTTATAGGTATCCAGCTGATCTTCAGAAAAGAGCAAAGATCCACTCAGTGCTGGATTGGCATCACTCTAATTTACGACGTGGCTCTGGTACTTTTATGTATATGTAGAATGTAGAAAGTCCTTTTGTTTTGGTTGATACTCATGCGGATACTTTTTTTTTTTCCCCATATTTTACAGCTGTTATGCCTCTTCTCGACCATTTTACTTTCCAGTTCAGTCTAATTCAATATAGGTAACACCCCCTCTAAATACCCCAGAGAGAAAAAAAGGGGGGGGGGCTAATAATAGAATAATAATTCAATATAGGCACCAAAACATGCACATAATTATCTGAAATAATTTGTTGGTGTGCTTCAAAGAGTTGAGTCTATTTCATCACGCTCTTAATCCATGTATCTCATCACCGCCCGCACCCCCCCCCCAACCAAAAAAAAAAAAAAAAAAGTACTGCTCTAATATATTATCATTGGGGTTCACCATTATCTAACACATCCATTCGCTGAGAAAAATGCTTCTTCTTTTTGTTTCCAGCTACATATATCTTAAATATACCACTATTGCACCTGTGTTTGGCCAACCTTTGGACGCGGACAAAGCAGCTGAAGGTGAAAAAGTACTGATAAAATCTCTTGAAACAATCGAATCCTTTTGGCTTCAGGGCGATGGGCCTTTTTTGCTAGGGAATTCTCAACCTTCAATTGCAGATCTTAGCTTAGTGTGTGAAGTCATGCAACTTGAGGTAAGAACAAAGTGATCTTCTCCTGGATTAAATACACAGAACTAGAGGGAAATTTTCATATTTGGTCACTAAAAAAGTTTTCTTTTGAAGTGGTCACTGACTCATTTTTATTTATTTATTTATTTTTTTTTGGGTTTGAGAAAAAAAATATTTTAGTGGTCCAGTTATTATTAGAACAAAATTTAAGTCGAGTGATTAACCTTGTACCATATTAAGGTCACTTACCAACATGAACTCACCAAAATGATCAATACTCTTTGTAAGCGACTTGTCATTGCATTTACAACTTTGCTTTCTGGTGCAAGTAATTCACTTCCAACGAGACGTTGGTTGAAGAAGCCTATCTGACAACTATATGTCATCTATTTTCTCTGCTTCCTGAATTAGGTTGTGAACACAAAGGATCATGATCGTATTTTGGGCCCCAGGAAAAGAATTCTGGAGTGGGTCGAGGATACAAAGAATGCAACTGCACCACATTTTGAAGAAATACATTCTATATTATACCCAAGCAAAGAGAGACTACATCAGCTTCTTAAGGCGATGGCAGCCAAAAAGGAGTCAGAATCCACTGCTTGACATTCTGAGATGTGAAATCAAGATGGCAATGAACATTAGCCTGTCTGTCAGCAAGAATTGTTTAGTCTTATCCAGAATTACATATCAAACATGCACCATATATAATGTTTTTTCATATCAGACATAATCTAGCATGAATGCACATGTATCCTGTCTCTTATATTTTGTTGTGTGAAAATAATTAGCCGATGACTTGTTGCAATATATATTTGTTTATGACCATTTATGCATCTTTGGCACGAGCGATTCTAGTATCTTTTTTCTTAATGTTAGCAAATGTTATCATGTCTACCTATCTGACCATGTATCAAGGACAGAAGTTTTCGTCTCTAGAATATACAAAGAAAGATGCTTTTGATTTCAAATCACACAAACAAAAACAAGCTTTGATTTCACAGACTATGAACAACTTATTCCAAGCACAATAATACACGTGGATATTTACATTTTAAGCTCTACCAAAGCTAAATAATCACTCAACAGTTATTCCTCTCATCTCAAGAGCATCCAACTTCTTAGGTCTCTTGTAGTTTTTTAGCAGAAGAGAGCAGCAAACAACACTAACTGATGATGCTGCCATTGCTGCTCCAGCAATCCATGGAGGTAACCGGAACCCAGTGGATGGGAAAAGGGCCCCAGCAGCTATTGGAATGCCTAGGATATTGTATCCTAAAGCCCAGAGGTAATTGAGGCGGATTCTGAAAAAGGTCTTTCGGGAAAGGTCTATGGCAGTTATGACATCTTCCAAATTGCTCTTCATTAGAACAATATCGGCTGCCTCAATGGCGATATCAGTGCCTGCACCGATTGCCATCCCAACATCTGAAGCTACAAGGGCCGGTGAATCATTGATTCCATCTCCAACCATTGCCACAACATTTCCTTCAGCCTGTGAAGGAAAGAAATGTAACAGTGATGTAGTTAGAATAACAAGTATGCAAATCTTTGAATTTCATGCAAAAAAAGGAGAACTAATTCAAACTACATGATTGGCGATGTGGAGATGCGATATAGCATTTTGTAATCACCTGTAGTTCTTTAACTTTCTCTGCTTTATTCTCAGGTTTTGCTTCTGCAACAACGGTATCTATCCCAACTTCCTTGGCAATCGAATTTGCAGTTCCCCAGTTGTCACCTGTTACCACTATGCTCTTGACTTTCATTGACTTGAGCATGGAAATGACTTCACGAGCCCCAGGTTTCAGTGGATCAGATATGGCAATAATTCCAGCAAGCTCCCTGTCAATGGACACAAGAATCCCAGTTTGAGCCAGCCCTTCAGTTTCTGATAGTATTTCCTCGGCATCAAGTGGAATATTGATGTTTTGTTGCAACATCAAGCCCTTGTTTCCGACAAGAACTTCCTTGTTTTGAACAACAGCTCTCACACCATGACCAGTTATTGATTCAAAGTCCAGGGCTTCAGGCCAGATGGGGTTCTCTTCATCTTGCCTAAATTTTTTTGCATACTCAACGACAGCTTTGGCTAATGGGTGTTCACTGTTTACCTGGTAAGCCAAACATACACCATTATGAGATGAATGTGCAGTATATGTTAGATTATGATAAAATCAGATTAGCATGGATTAGTCTAGCCACAAATTTGATGGATCGTGTACCCCTGGTTGATTCTGAAATCTTCAACCATAAATGTGGCAGAGAGAGTGGTTTTCTACAAATTTTAAGGAGAGAATAAAAAAAAAAAAAAAGCCTTCCATTTGGAAAATTCTCAAGAGTTTAGAAGAATACCTCAGCAGCAGCAACCAGCTCATAGAATTCTCGAAGAACCATATTTTTCAACAGTCTTGTGTTGACTACCAATGGCTTTCCAACTGTGAGAGTTCCTGTTTTGTCGAAAACTATACAGTTCACCTGTAACAATATGGCTAGTAAATAAATAAAAAATGATGTCTCTACTTTCAGGCACCCAGTTTACACAGTTTAAGTAACTGTTTTACTTGAAAGAAAAATATCTCCAGACTTGTTTGGAAACAGAAAATTCTATAATTTTTTTTTAAAACCTTAGCCGAATATTTCACCTTGACAGCAAGAACTTATGCATATTCTAACCTTATGAGTGCTTTCTAATGCGTGACCACCTTTAATCAGAACACCTTGGGAAGCACCAACTCCAGTACCAACCATAACGGCAGTGGGAGTAGCCAGGCCAAGCGCACATGGGCAGGCTATGACCATGACAGAAATGCCAAACTGAAGTGCAAGCTGAAAGCCATCCATCGAAGTAGGGATCCAAGATTTTGGATAGGCGTGTGATTTCCCAGCTAAAAACCAGGCAAGCCACGTGGAAAATGAAAGAACTATAACCTGCAAACAGGGGGGAAATTTTTTCAGTCCATCAACTCAGGCTGAGGCTAGTAGGCAGTAGAGCCATAATATTTAACAAGTCAGAAAGGACAAAATCACAAAGTAGTTAGACTTACAAGAGGAACGAAGAATTTGGAAATACGATCAGCAAACTTTTGGACAGGAGCTTTGGCCATTTGTGCTGATTCAACTAGTCTAACAATTTGTGAAAGAGCACTCTCTGATCCAACCCTTGTTGCCTTAATGTGGAGCACTCCATTCTCGTTCACAGTTCCTCCAATAACCATGTCACCCTTTCTTTTGGCCACTGGCCTGGATTCTCCTGTTATCATGCTCTCATTTACATGACTTTGTCCCCTGACAACAAAGCCATCACAAGCCAATTTTGCACCAGGAATGATCTTAATGATGTCATTCTTTTGTAATAGTCGACTGTCTATTTCTTCCTCACTAATCAAATTTCCTTCATCATCCAGTGTTATGAGGGTTGCCGTCTCAGGAGCCAGGTCCATGAGTTTCTCAATGGCTTCAGACGTCTTTCCCTTGGCCAAAACCTCAAGATACTTGCCAAGGAGAATGAACGAAATGAGCATTGAGCTGGTCTCAAAGAAATCAGTTGACTCAAAACTTTGAGATGTAGCAGCTCTCAGTACTGAGTAGACTGAATAGAAGTAGGCAGCATTTGTTCCCAGGGCAATCAGGACATCCATATTTGCAGATCCATGACGTAAAGCTTTATAAGAACCAGTATAGAATCGTCGACCAATTATGAACTGCACTGGAGTAGATAATATCCACCTTAAAAGCTCTCCAATGCTAAGCATGTTAACTACTTTAGCATCCAGACCATGCTTTATGCCAGGAATATACATAAAGACCATGGATAGCAAGAACACAGGAATTGTGAAAACCAAACTCCAAAGAAAAGATTTGTAATATCGTTTGATCTCCTCCTGTCTATGGGCTTCTCTTCCCCCTCCTTCAGGAAATATCATTGCCTTGAACCTCCCCGACCCAGTGGACGAGATTATTTTGATAAAATTTCTAGGCCCCGTTAAATCCGGTTTGTAAGAAACAGAAAACTTTTTCTGATCTAAATCGAATTCTATATCTTGAACTCCTGGCAGAGCTTGAAGAGAATTTCCAATTATTCTCATAGAATTTTCAGTTTGCACGCCATCAACTTGCAGTTGTACTTTTGATCTATCTTCTCCAGCACTAATAAGTATGGCTTCAAAGCCGGTATCTTCTATGGTTTCCAAGATCTGAATGTAGTTCAAGATCTTTGTGTCATATTCAATTTGAGCCTCTTCAGTTGCCAATGCAACTTGAGCTTTTTGTATGCCACGCATTGCTTGTAAAGCAGATTCGATAGTGGTGGAACAAGAAGTGCAAGTCATTCCTTTTATGCGAATCCGGCATACTTGAGTGGATTTCTCATTGATCTCTTCTTCTATCAAGGTTGCTTGAAATCCTGCATCTTCAATTGTCTCGCGTATTCTCTCTTCCTGTATATTTCCACACAAAAATTATATTCTAAATAATGAGGATTAATGAATTTAAAACTATATAAGTGCCTTATCCCTAACAGTTGGAACTTTCAATCTATCTATTCAACCATTTCATTCTGAATTTCATTGAACATGATGCTTTGAAGACCTGAAGACTTAGGAGGTAGGATGTCTTATAAACTGGATGCAGAGGTTGAATTCTGAGCTAAAACCCAAATCGATGAGAGACAATTCTAATGTAAGGTGCCTTAGTTTTTCCAAGAAGCTGAGAAACTAATCTCGAGGGTTACACAATTCTAACGTAAGGTGCCTCAAAAAAAGTTTTCATCACTGCCCAAGATACAAGTTACAGCTACAAGTTACCAGATAAAACCAGAAACTCTAGCTAGTACTTGCATCAAGCCTTCAACCATCAGCAGGATAAATCTGGATAAATTCAAAAGTTTTGAAAATTTCAGTGTGATCTGCTATACACAAACAATAATTTACACTAGTTTACACAACGGACACTCAGCAAGATAGACAAACATCAACTGTCCCAAATCTGCCACCTCAAGTTGTGTTTTGTGTTTACTTTGGACATTCATCACGTGCAAGTGGCTTTTCCCAGCTCATATGCATGAAATAAGCAACATTTCTGGTATAGTGAGCAAATGCTAAATATGAATAAATTATTGAATCTAAGATAAAAAAAACCAATAAATCTTCTCCACATTCCACAAGAATCCAGTCAGAAACTGAGAATTAAACCTCACCAGATAACTTATTACCCACAAACAAATCATACTCAAAGGAACGACGGAAAAAAAATGAAATGCATGCAGTATATATATTTTTGATATCCCGAGTGAATTACAAGTTACAGTCAGCAAGATGTCAACTTACATTGACGAAAGCAGGGTAGAACATGACTTGGGCTCTGTTATTTAACACATCAACAACAGCCTCCTTAATTCCGGGAAGTCTCTTCACGGCCTTCTCGACGGAACCAGCACAAGCAGAGCAAGTCATTCCAATTACGGAAAAAAGGGCTTTGGATTCAGATCCCTGAATGTGTTTTTCTTCGTCCGATGACGCATTTAAGCCCTTTGGGATTTTGGGCATTGACGGATAGTGTGGCCTTGGAGATAAATCTCTGCTCTCGTTTCTTATGCATGTCAGTGACAGAAATTTGGCCGCCATCATTAATTTCTTGAATCTCTTCCGTTTGCAATTCTGCAAACAAAATGGGCTTTGTGTTATTGCTCAGAGAAACGTGATTTGGATACTGTGTGATTTCTGTATCTTTACGTTAGATTTCTTCTCTACTGAAATGGATGAATATAATAAAAATATTATAGTATATATAAAGAGAAATTATATACGCTAAGTAATCGTGATCTAGCTACGTCCAATGTTGAAGGCTAACATTAATTCATGAATTTAATTAAAAAGAGAAAAAATATAAACGACCAGGGACAGGTACTGCGCGCTTTTATTGATTTTAGAAAACACGAGGATTTTGACTTCTGCAAGCCCCAAATAAATAATTAGGAATTCCATATTAATCGCCATAAGTTTTAACATATCTAATCAATTACAACTACACAAAATCTCCACTACTATTTTTTTTCCCTTTTTTTTTAACTTACACTTGAATTGTTCGTGCAAAAAAGTTAGGTACAATTCATACAAAACTTAGGTTTAATTGTAGAATCTTTCTTTGAGAAATGGTAATTAACGATTAGCGCTCTACATTGTCCAAGAATGGGTAAGAAAACATGACAAGAACCCTATATGCTATTAAGTATTAACATATATATGTTGGTGAAGATTAGAGATAACAATCGGGCGAGGAGTTCTCAACAGCAACTTTCTTGATAATTCAAATCTAAAATATATCAACTACCAAGTGTAGAGTCCTTAAAGGGGGAAAAAACTACCCAAGTGTAGAGCAATGCATGGAAAGGAAACTAATTTATGATATATGTACAACCCGAGACAACAATAATACTGGTTGCGAGTAATAAATCTTATTTAGGTGAATTTATAATGTGTAATAACTTGTTTATTATAGTAAGCAAAAACTAGCTAGACGACGTGCTCATATACATATATATATATATATACTTGCAATTGTGACGGTAAAGTTAAAAGAAAAAGATAGAAATCTAAGCAATTACACCAACTATATGCGCAGAGAGATGAAGTTACTTACTATAATTAACTTCTTGATAGAATGAGAAAAGAGATAGAGTTGCGCTTGTGTGTTTAACACGTAGTAAGTGTGTGTTTATATAGAGCTCGATCATAAAATAGCAACAACTCTAAAAGATTCTAAAGTATACTGATTTGACATTTTATAAATATATATTTAATTGTTTTTTTTAATATAGTTAATGATAAAGCTGTTAGTAATATTTCATAATTTTATCTATGAAAATTACATTATAGAGGCTGCAGTTGTAAAACGTAAGAATCATAAATGGCTTCTTGTTTTGTATGACAACACTCTCCATAATGTGGAGGTGATTGTGTGGTTTCCATAGAAAAACTGATCTTTCTAGAAGATAACTATTTTAAACAAGTAATAAAATCATTTAAATTTTTGGTTTAAACAAGTCATGATATAGTGTGATTAGATACTCACGTTCTCAATAAGATATCTTAGTTCGAACCACATTTACCTGTCTCTTCTTTCTCATCTTCCCCCGATCTCCCACTTGTATAAAAAAATTAATAGTAAAAAGGAAAAATCATTTAAGTAACACATTATTATTATTTTTTTTTTTATTTTTTTTTAACTAAGTCAATAATTTTTCTCCCCCTACTTTTCAATGACTTATTTCAAAATGTATATAATCCAAAATTCCAAACAAGCTATGACGGTAAGCACCTCAAGTCTCTAATATCTATATATCTATACCTTTTACACTCAGGTCCCTAATGCTTGATTTCCAGCAGCAAAGGTCCTTGACCTTTTTAAAGACAAGAAAAGCATGTCATTTTAAATTTTAATGAAAATCCATCGAATTTTCGTCAAGTACATGAATGGCAACTTCACTCAAGGTTGATTGTGTATCATACAACCTCGCATGTAACTTTTTGTTTATTGTTTGTCAAACTACACAAATCAATTCTGAATTAGGAAATTTACTCTTTTTACATTGTTAGGGTGGTCATATGAGGTGGAAGAGCAAAGATAAATGGAAAACTAGATATATTCCGATTAAAATAACATTGCTTGCTTCTTTTTGAGAAGTGTCCTCAAAGCTAGACGTTGTTAAAAACAAAGAACCTTGACCGTAAAAAGTTGTAGAAGTTAAAGATTCCGGGTGCTATTTGTCCATTAATTAATAAAAATAAAAATGAAATTACTAAAAAGTATTGATTTAAATCATATATTATATTATTATTATTATCAACGCCACAAAAAAAAATTATTATAGCTTATAAGAAACAATATATTATTATTGACGTAATTGGTTTGGACACGACTTCTTGTGTTATATATATCGAAATAGCTTCGTTGACTTTAGTTAGCATGCATATGCACCTGTCCGATAATAAATAATAAATAAACAAATATAGAGATCGGAAGAGCACACGTAATAATAATAATAATAATAATAATAATAATAATAATAATAATAATAATAAGACCAAAGAAACCTACGAATGATATATATGGTCCGGCGAGAATATAGAATCTGCTATGTATTTATATAAACAATCTCTAACCATAAGTCCCGCCAAACTCTCCAATGTGCGGGGGACGTGGGGGTGCATGAAGACGTTTGCATGAAAATAACTTGATACCAAATGGGAGGAGTGGGGCCGTTAGCAAGGTAAATTGAGAAATTTCTTAAAACTAGTTTTCTTGACGTAATTTCTCAAAACTAGTTTTCTTGACGTGGTTTAATGAAAAAATCAGTATATGCTTTCTATTATATGGTGATGTCTTTGACTTTTTTCTCCACTCTACCTCATAATTATTAGGTTGGTTCCTACTCATCGTTTCAGAATATATTATTATAAGACAAATTCCACCCGAAGATGTGGGCAATGGGAACGAAATTGTCCTACACCAACGGTTTGTTCATTGTGCAACAATTTTCATGACCTCTTACAAGATGTTTGACAAATCACTCGGATTATAACCTGTCACATGGTATTATTTTATTGATTTCATTTTTTTTAAAAAGTCAAAAAATAAAAGTCAAGCAGAAATATTTTACATTTTACAAAAAACAACCAATAAAATGATACCACGTAACATATTATAATTCATATTATAATCCGGATAGTTACACTTTAATGTTATATGCTTCAGTCCTATTCCGTCGTCCATAAGATAGGTTTTATAAGGAACATCCAACTTGTTTGATTTTAGAATATATATTCACAAAACTGGGTTTTATGAGGAACGTCCAACTTGTATAAAACATCCAACTTGTTTTATTTTAGAATATATATTCACAAAACTGGGTCTCAGTACCTTGTGGTAACTATTTATTGTCTTTTAAACAAAAATTTTTGTGAAAGAACTCATATAAGACTTGAACATGTGACCATTTAGTTTAATAACTAAATCTTAACTATTTTGCCAATTTGTTTTGTTTGTTAATCTTTTTTTACTAATAAATTAAAATATCAAGTCTGAAATGTCAATTCTAAAACAAACTCTAATACATTAAAATTCATTAATTAATTCTAAAACAATCTCTACCTTGTGTGTTGGTGAGTTTGATATTATTTGAATTTTTTATGCATTTTACATTTTTTTTATTTGTTAGTTTTATTAGGATTTTTTAAAATGAGACGGGTAACATGTACTTTTTCCATTATTGTATATATGTACGAAAGATTATATGTAAGAATGTATGTTGTCTTTTAAACGATTTTGAACTTTACAATTACTAAGTCGATTGAGCTTATTGATTCAATTAGTATGTACTTGTGTTTTTATATTTTCTACAGGGGTGTAAATATTACATATTTATGTTTAAATATCTAATAATATATTTTAGTAAGTTTTTCTACCTGTACAACGCACGTGTGATTTAACTAGTTGTTAAAAAAGTAAAATATGTAATAACAACATTAACCTCATTTACTTTTTAATTGTGATTTGAATTATATTACAGTGGTTAGTTATTCAAGTTTTGAATGGGAAGTCTCATATTCAAATTGCACCCATCCTTTTCCCAATTTCCCTGCCCCTTCATATATCCCCTTGTATATAATACACAAATAGAGGGAGACGCACCGCAATGCACTCATTATTTTATTATTTTATTTTAGTAATTTTACTTTGTTGATAATAATACACATTAAATAGCGAAAATTGGCCCATCTTTGTGGCATATGCGGAAATAGAATACAAATCTCTTATTGTGGGATGGAGGGGAGTATAGTTTTAGTTTTCCTATTTATTTATTTGGTAGATTCCTTTTTGTTTTTTTGTCGAAAGGGTAGATTCAATATTTGAGGTAAGGTATTTAATTAATTTACGAAGTGTATAATAGGAGATTGATGACGATCCGTGAATGCGAATGATGTGTTTGGGTTTATAGGTACAAATAATAAATTGTGCTTGGGCACCATTTATGGTGTTCAAAAGATAGTATGACAATTACCCATTGAGTGTGTTGGGCCCCCAACACACTCAATGGGTGATAGACACCATAATATGGTCTATAAATGACACTATAGAATGTGATGCAGGAATTGGTAGATGTAAATATTTAAATTTAAAATAATTTAAAATAAAACCTAACCGGGTGAGACATATACAGAAGTCAAGATAAGGGAGGAAAAGGATGGAGTTTGAATTTGATGATTTTTTAATCAAGAATAACCAAAGAAACTATAAGCGTGTTTGGCCATGTGGTTATAAAGAGAAATATATTATAATTTTTTATTTTTTAATACAAGAAGGAGACATGGGAGGGGAAGGGAAATGGAGGAGGGATTTGTGTGATTCGAACTGAGAACTCTTATGCCGGAATTTAAATATCTTAACAGATTATAAATTGATGCATTATTATTATAATTATTAAGTTGAAAACTACTATTCCCTCTCTCCTAGGAAAATAGACGCATATCAATTTTCACATAAATTAAGAAAGTTCAATTAATATCATTGGAAAAGTGAAATTTATGAAATTTTTTCTAAGCATTTCTAATGTATAGTTATAGTCATTTAATAATATGATAATTGGTAAGAAATTGGTGATTTGACACATTAAATGTTTGACATTATCATAGAGAATGTCATGACTCATGAAATAACATTGTCCATGACAATGTTAAACATTAATTTATCTAATCAATATATTTCTCTCTCTTTTTTTTTAAATCCCTAATAATAATTTGACAAATATACAATATTGACATTATTGTATTGGAAAATTTTTTGAATGTAATGTCAATATTCTTTGATATATATACACTTAAGACATTCCATCATGACTTTGCATTAGAGATGCTCTAATATGATCATTAATTTAATTGCTATTCATCTTTTTTAGTTCTTATTTATTAATATCAATGCACATTAAATAGGAGTAGATAAAAAACTTTAAAGACTAAATAAGAAAAGTGGATCAAATTTTATAACAAATAAAAATGGAAATTGAGACTATTTTCGCGGGTCGGGGAGAGTATAACAAATGAAAAATGAGGCTGCTACTTTTATTTGTTCAAAATTAATTTTAAAAAATAAAGGAAATGCAATGGGATGGAATAGTTAATTTATTGTTATACACTGGTTAATAATCAGTGGCCAAACTTGTCAAGAAAATGACAAATAGCTGAGAACTTCGTGAAAATATTTCCTTATTGAAGCTTGGTCAAACACTTCATTGTGTCATGTGAACTAGCTGTTTCCGTTAATTTTGTATCTGTCCCATCTTTTGGGTTTGTTCATGACGATTAATGATGGCTCTCCCAATATTAGATTATTAATTTTATTTAACCATATTCACAATATATATTTTTTAATTTTCTTGTTTGGCTGTTTTTACATTAGATAGAAAACACTGAAAATGACAAAATATTATTTCTATTTTTGAAAGAGACAAAATATTATTTTGAACCTCCTTTATTAAAATTTTTCTTCTTTTCTTAGAGTCTTTTTTTTTTTCCTTTTTTTTTTTTTGGGGGTGCGGGGGTATGTCATCTTTTAGTTGAAAAAAGAAAAAGGTAATGTCGTTTTCCCTTTTTGCTCGCATATATATATATATATATACACACACTACTTACTGTAGAGACAACAACGACAACTATGGATGATGAAACAAGACGGAATTTTAAAATAAAAATGGCAATAATGACGGCTCGAGAAAAAAACATTACTGTTATGTGTAGGAAGTGTCTAGATTCATGGCGTTAAATATTGGAGACATGAAAGGATAAGGAATTATAAGATAAACATTTGACATTTGTAAAATAATCCTTGGCAGTTGGCACCTAGCTATAGACTGTCCAACGTGCTCCTTTTCTCCCCCTGATACAAGGGAGATTGATGGATTATGCGTGTTGTGTGAATCTGCGTCTTCCACTAAGAAATTTGAGCACCTAATCATTTGAATCACGCTTCATTTTTTTGTATAAGATGACATAAATATTTATGTTATTATTATTATTATTATTATTTACATTGATAGTGTTGAATGTTAAGTGGATGCATCCTTGAGTGGTCTAATAACATATACATATAAACAGTGTTGATCGGTTATAAGCGTCGATTGTTAGTCAACAATTGATCGACGCCTATAGTGCTTTTACTTATCGCCATACAACTTACGCCTATTGGCTTAACTATTTGTGTCAACGTCAAACGCATCGTCTTCAGAACCGACGCCTAAAAGGTTATTCTATAGTAGTGAAAACCTATAGTGTACCCATTCTGCCACGCCTTCAGTGTTTCTTGGAGCGCCGTGTGGCAGCTAGCTCGTCAAAGTAGTATCAAAAATTGATTGTGAAAGCCAATCCCAAATATTGCAATGCTCATATTGGGACCAAGATGTGTCCTTCGTCTAAAATTCCTCCAAGTTCCAAACGTAGTGATTAGACCACTAGCGGGGTTTCTTCTAATCCACCCCTCTAATACATCTCAGACCCTCAACATTGGCATTTGGACGGGGATCTGACTCTCCACTGGGTAGTGGAATTCGTCTTGGTCTGTGATAAACTTTCTGCAAATCTCAAAAGAACTTGCAAAAAGAATTATATTTCCTAGAGGGGTATGCTTCATTGATCTCTGTTTGAATTTGATTCCTCTCCTACAAAATCTGACACGCCCCGCTCCCCGTCTCTTTAATTTACTATAATCGTGACGTGCGCCGACGATAAAATTCCAACTAAAAGTTAGAATTTAGCGTCAAGGCTCATAAACATCCTGCTTATTCAAGAAAAATTTTGATAATATCTCTCCTAACTCATCAACAAAATCAACCTGCACCAATATCCCATACAAATCTCATACTCCTAATGCATTTTAAGCATCAATTCATATATGAAGAGATATACCAAACTAAGCATAATTCATCCGGAAACACCCAATATATACTAATAAATTGATCATACAAAAGTCTATAATTTATAATAATAACAAACCCACAAAATCTCTATGTGGTGGCTGATTGCTTGAAGCAGCAGGCTCGACTGCAATGCGTTGCCCAACTCCAATTGCTACCTAAAAAGAAAATCATTTAAAAAAACAAATGAGCTAACTAGCCCAGTGAGTGGAGTTTTATAAATAAACGTGCTTTGAAGGTCGAAATTACATCTTTTGCAAAATCCCGTAAAATGGACAAACCACTTATTGGTTTTCATCATTTGAAACATCATTCCAGCATAATATCAACATTGATAAAATCATTGCATAGAAAACATCATAACATCATAAAATTCATTAGAGAACATCGTAAACATCATTTCACTTCATAATCATCATGAAATTCACTAGAAAATATCGTGAACATCATTCATTTAATAAGCGTCATGAAATTGACTAGAAACATTATAAAAATCATTCTATTTCAAGATCATTATAGAATTTTCACCAAAGAGTATCCAACATCACATGAGCATGATATCAAGTCACACGTGCGTAGACGGTCCGTTTAGGCCGTAGGTACCTTATGACCCCTTCGCCCTAGGCAGCACCAATTAAACAGCTTGACCCATAGCTAGCACATAGGCTCCTTCGCCTTAGCGGCGTTCATTTAGTCAGCTTGAGCCATAGACCCTTCGCCCGTAGGCGGTATATCATTTGGTATGCTTGAGCCATATAGGCCCCTTCAACTGTAGGCGGCATATCATAACATTGGATACGCATTGGGGGGTTTTCATACATCATAAATCATGTCTCAACTCAAACATTTCTTTAAAATCATGAAACATTATTTCATATAAACATTCACATAAGCTTTTTTAAGAAATATCAACTTACATGAAATTTCATAGAAATACATTCATTATGAAAAATTACGAATTTCTATGAAATCAAAGTATAATATACATTTTCATTTAGAAAGAAAATAAGAAAAGAATCTCCACCCACTGCAGGCTGTGTTGCGATGTACATGTAGCTCCTTTTGTGTTTCCTGTAACATAACATGAAGACTCTTAAATTTCAATTCATTTTCTCATAAAAATCTTCTTATCCGGATAATTTCATTCATTTTCCCATTTTTCTCTATTCACTTATTCCACGTCCTAATTTACTAAGTTGTTCACCATATACTCTATTAATCCCCTATATTAACACATGTTTACTCTTTAAGTCATATTTCTTTTCTTTTCTTTAAATTCATGACAACTTCATAATTTCTTTAACTAAATAAAGCCTCTTGATGTCAATTATTCTTTCAATTGCCATATGATCACATCTTTAAAATATCAACAACACTTCATATCTCTAATTTCAATAATAGTCATTGTCCTTTGTATCATCATTCTAAACCTTTATATCATCATTCTGAATAACGTGTAAGATATTCTCTTGATATATATATATATCCAATACTTTATAATAACTCAATAAATTCTCATTTTCACTTGAAATTGGAAATTGAATCCATATCTTACGAAAGCCCCTTCTTTACAATTATTCTAGACTTTATTCATCTTAAAAATTATAATAATATTACATATTAAAATCATAATTTCCACCAATATAACAACACTAACTCTTCACTTTTAAACACTAGTTCTTAGCCTTTAACAAACTTTCCAATTCCACATTTGCTATTAAACATTAAGTTGTTCATTACTTGTATTTATTCTCAACCTTAACAAATTCCTCAATTATCATGATATTATGCTATAAAATCATAACACCAACTTATACATAAAATTCCAACCTTTCAACTAAGGACTGTTAAATTTTCCAGTTCGGCAATGCCCATTTAAAACTCTTTAAAAATCAAAGATGGTGTCGCATGCTTATGAAATTCTCCTAGAATGTAGAAAATTCATATAAGTTCATCATATATGAAATTGGACTCAAGAAAACTACGTTGACCACACCAAAATAGTCCTTCACCTCCCAGAAAGTTGTCCTCGGGTGAACACTGTCCCTTTTTACAAAAC
This sequence comes from Nyctanthes arbor-tristis, assembly GCA_963692815.1. NCBI lineage: Eukaryota > Viridiplantae > Streptophyta > Magnoliopsida > Lamiales > Oleaceae > Nyctanthes > Nyctanthes arbor-tristis. The sequence continues at coordinate 16,497 of CAVNYN010232285.1, forward strand.
TTGTCATAAAAACTCTTACCGGACTCCAAATAGTGTCATTCTAATTTTGGATGATAGACAACTCATAGAAGGTCATTTCTCAACTTATCTCGTGTTAAAATTCAACATATGCCATCGTTTATGACGCTCCAAAGTCGAGGGGCAGATCATGTGAATACTAATTTCAACCCTTGAGTCATTTTATTAAATTCATACAATATACACATACTTGGCTTCCAAGAATATCCATGTTAACCTCTTATACTTTCCTTTGCATTAAAACTAGGATTTCCATCTTGAAATTAATCCAAAAGCTTCATTTAGTTTAACAAAATGCTATAAAGTTCCATTTCAAAGTTCCAAACAATAGCTCATTCAAAACTTTCAACTTCAGTCTTTCATTCTTAACCATAATCTCATATACTACTTTACAAGACCCCATTCTAGTTAATTAAACCAATGGTGCAACCAACCTAGTTAATTAATAATTAAAAGAAATTATGACTACTGTTCATCTGGTGTAAAATTTGAAGTTGTTGGGGTTGGAGATGAATTGTTATATAGAGTGGCACTTATTAGAATTTTGCGCTAGTATTGTGAGTCATGTAAATGAATGGATAAAATTATAAAATGTTGTCATTGAAAATGGTATGAGATATGTAGATCACGGTGGCCCAAAAACCTTAGTCTAGCCCAGTTAGTACCAGAAGTCCAGCCCACCAACCCGAGTGATTGTTCGCGGATCCTATCCTGATTTGGGTCTTTTAATCTCATCCCTCCATTTTAGGTTTCTAATCTAGTCCGTTGATAGGTTGTATATATTGGTCTCATTTCCAGATTAGGGTTGGGTGTGTGAGTCTACGCGTTTTGTGACCTTCGTCTTCTGTGTTGTCCTCTCGAAATATTTCTGTAATCTCTGTAATTTTCTTAGGTGAAAATTAAGGGTTGCACTCTAAGTGTTAGGGCCTAGTTCCTTTGGTAGGTTCTGAGTATTTTGAGGGTGTCTGTGTGAAGCAATCTGTCGCAAAGGTTTCTGGTTTGGGGGGGTCTGTGCTACCTTGTGATCTGCGATTTTGTACTGTGTGGTTCTGATTGTGTTTTAGTGAAAGGAGGCCGAATCCACTTTGTGGAGCCTCAACGGTGAGACTAGCGATTCTTTGAATCGTAAACCCATCGGAGCCTTCGGGCCAAACACTTCCGGTGTTCTTTTCTTTACTGTTTTCGATTCAAAAACCGCATTGATCGATTGAGTTTTTCCTTGCGCTAAAATCGTAATAAGATGTGTAATCTATATATAATAAAGAGATTTAAGTCTATGGTAAATTTTTTTGCCTTTTGTTTGGCTTCGTAAGCTTTTGAGTGACATTGACAATTACATTAACAATTTTTTATCTTGCGGTATATTTTTATCCCATTAAAATTAACTAAAAGAATTTTATATTAAGATAATTTTTATCTTTTTGTATTAAAAAAACCATTTCTATAATTATCTCGATTGAATTAATTTTAACTCTCAACCATTAAATGAATCAAAATATAAGAAAGAAAATTGAAAACGCATTTCTCCATATTAAATACCTATAAATAAAAAAAAAAGTTCAATGTATCCTTAACTAAACTTTAAAAATACCTCCCTAGTTTGAATTAAAATTACGTTTCTTTATTTCTACAAGTCTTTAATTGTTTCTTTATTTCTACAAGTCTTTAATTTTTTTGACGAACATCAAGCAAATATTTTTAGTAAAAGTAAATCAACCTTTACTTCTTCTTCTTTTCTGGGGTCCTTAAACAAAATTAAAAATGGTGATTTTAAAAATGTTTAATTTAATGATTCATATACGTATTAATTTTACCTTTTTTACCGTGTTCTATGGTTATTTTCTGGAAAATTGATTTTTTTTTTTCAAGCATTCAATCTAAATCATTCACTTGTTATCTTTTACAATATTTTGATCTAGCAATCACTAATTATGGAGAAATATAATTTTATCTTTCTATTTTGATTTATCTGCAAGTGTTTGGAGAGGTGATTATAATTAGTTTAATTGAGATAAATATAGAAATAAAAATTATCTTAATATAAGATTTATATTTAATCAGTGAGATGAATACACATTATAAGATTATTTGAATCTGCGGGATATAATTCTTTATCAAATTCATAGGTTATATTTATTGGTTAGTGGAACTGCCCATATTTATATTACTTTAATTACTTAAATTATTGTAATAAAATGTCTTTTGATTACAATTGACAACGGTAAATATATTCTAAACTGCTTTAGTTAATTAAATTAGTTAATTAATTATTATGATCTAGATGTGTGTAAGCAAAATTTACTAAGAAGACAGATAAGGTTCATGATAAGAAGTCTTACCGCTCAAGTGGCGGAAATTTAACAAAAACAGCCCAACAAGCCTTATCCATCTTCTTAACCGAACCCGTGCATAAGCATTCATAATTAAACTATATTTAAATCACTTTATTTAAATTATTGTAATCAGATGTCTTTTGATTACAGTTGACAATAGTAAATATATTTCAAACTGACTTAGTTACATTCATAATATCATGTATTATATGTAGACAATTAAATTTAATTGGTTAGGAAAATAATTTAAGAATAACATTGAGTTGACCTATTTATATGTAGTACCTATATAATTTAATGTGTTTGCTAAAACTTTTAATAAGTTTGATAATTAAATCTAGACCATTAAAAAATAATGGCAATGATGGTTTGCCTAACGTACATGTCAAAAGTAGTGGTTGAAAAGTATGTCAAAAGTATTGTTTAATCTGGCCATCACCATTTCTGATGTCTCAAGGGGTCAATGCAAACAACAATCGCTCTATGCCAATGCAAACAACAATGACAGAGGAGATTACACCCTCCACTGATTTCTCTATTAACGTTGGTAGAGAATGGGTGGGGTAAGAGTGGCGGAGCCGCGGAGGAATGGTGTTGGTGGTGGTGTTTGAGAATGGTGTTGTGTTCATGATGGAGACTGGAAAAATTTTCCGAATGAAAAACGTGAAAAGCCACTGTTTTGAAGGCCGGAGATGATGAGGTCTTAATATTACCGCCACCACTTCCGCCGGCGCCACTTTTGGGCACACTCCATAGTCATCGTCTTTTTGCTGGCTGTGGGTTAACCTTGTGCGAACTAGCGAGTTTGAAGGATGGAAAATGTTCTTCGCCGATTTGAGACAATTTTTTCGCCGGTATCGGAGCCGGTGTGACTGCCGGTGGCGGTGGTGGACGGTGCGGATTATTTGTTGAAACAATTTGTTGAAATCCATTCATATTGCTACTTAGCTGTAATCATTAATATCAAAATGTAGACGATTACTTATGCTGAAAGCTAATTTTGTGCTTTGTGTTGGGTATTGAATAAATCTTTAATTTTCTAAATGATGGATATTTCGTATTTGCTATTTGGTTTAGTTGGATACAAAAGATTTGTTGGTTAATTTTCTAAATGATGGATATAGAAAAATTGATTAATGGAAAATAACGCTTTAAATGCTTTCAAATTTTGATATTTAATTTTCCGTGATTCTCAAGGGTAATTGAGATGACACCAAAGTAATTTTAATAAAATGAACATTTCTATCCAATAATATGGTCAGCCTTCTTTTGTATAATTATAGCTAGAAAAATGGCAGAATTGATCACCCGTAAGACTTACACTTTGCAGGTGATAATTGAACAACTCACATGTGAGTTGTTCCACATATGAATTGTCTAATTATCACCCGCCAAGTATGCGAGATGCGGGATAATTCCGTCACATCAGGCAAGTGATCAATTGTTGCCTTATATTCGCATAGACCTATACTAATTTTTAGGTTTTAACACCGTAATCGAATAATTTATAAATTAATCACATGTCATTTGCCGTAACGAAGATATTTATTGTACTAGCTTAACAATACCTTGAAATATTATAGATTTATGGTTCATTCCATTGATTTTAAATAAACAAACGTTAAAAATGCTATTTATGAGTTTATTGAATAAATGCTTAAATTTATCCACTAAAATTTTAATTTTATGCGAATTGAGGATAATTGATCCAATTATCAAAAATAATTTTGCCCATTGTTACTTGAGAGTGTAGTTTCACCTAATATTTTTATATTTTAAATGTTGTAATCTGCCCATATCACACTTATATGTCATTTATGTTCACAAATGAGTTTTTACAACGCCACGCGTTCCATAAACATTCCTGAACTATATTATTTATTTAATTTTTGTATTTATTATTCTACCTATACTTTGTTTGTTTTGTATGTGTAAGTTTTTTCTCCAAAGATTCAATTACATATCATTTAACATTTTCATATTTGTTCCACATTAAATTTTTAGATGTCATCTTGCATGAAATTTCAAATTTGTTTCGTATCTTTATTCATTTAGCTAGTGAAATCATCAACCTTAATTGTACAGTTACTGATTAAGTTATATACATTTGATGTTTACAAAATATTCTGCTTACTATATAATAGTCTTACGTTTTCGTCTGGAAATAGTCTTCTCGTGCAACGCACGGGTGAAAGACTAGTGTAAATAACAAGAAGATAGCTTCGCTTAACCACAGCCAATTAGCCAAATACATATTTACAACTTAACATCATCCCAGCTAAAACAACTACTTACTACTCAATAGTTATTCCTCTTATTTCTACAGTATCCAACTTCTTAGGTCTCTTGTAATTTTTCAGCATAAGAGAGCAACAAACAACACTGACGGAAGATGCTGCCATAGCTGCTCCAGCAATCCATGGAGGTATGCGGAATCCAGTAGCAGGATAAAAGGCCCCTGCAGCGACTGGTATACCGATGATGTTATATCCTAATGCCCAAATGTAGTTTAGTCGAATTCTCGAAAAGGTTTTCCGGGAAAGGTCTATGGCAGTTATGACATCTTCCAAATTGCTCTTCATTAGAACAATGTCAGCTGCCTCAATGGCAATGTCAGTGCCTGCACCAATTGCTATTCCAACATTGGCAGCTACAAGTGCTGGTGAATCGTTGATTCCGTCACCCACCATGCCCACAACATATCCTCTATCCTGTAGAAACAAAATGTAAAACCGATCCAGTTAGAATAACAATCCATCAGGTTCATATTTAAGAAGAATGATCAAGATATAGTGATAACCTGAAGTTCCTTCACTATCTCTGCTTTTTTCTCAGGTTTAGCTTCTGCAATGAAAGTATCTATCCCAGCTTCCTTGGCAATTGAATTTGCAGTTCCCCAGTTGTCTCCTGTGACTACTATACTCTTGATTTTCAGAGACTTGAGAATCGAAACAACTTCACGAGCTTCATGCTTTAAAGGATCCGAAATGGCAAGAACTCCAACCAACTGCCTGTTGATGGACACAAGAATTCCAGTTTGAGCCAACCCTTCAATTTCTGATAGTATTTCCTCAGCATCAGGTGGAATAGTTACATTTTGCTCCACCATTAAGCCCTTGTTTCCCACCATAACTTCCTTGTTTCGAACAAAAGCCTTCACACCATGTCCAGTTATGGATTCAAAGTCCAGAGCTTCAGGCCAGACAGGGCTCTCTTCTTCTTGCCTAAACTTTTTGGCATAAGCAACCACTGATTTGGCTAACGGGTGTTCACTGTTAACCTGATAATAACTTGGATCACATAAGTGGCAAAAAGAAACTTACCTTGTGAAAATGGAATAAAGTAATTTAAATAGAATAAAATAATTTTGTGTTTTACTTCCACAGATTTCATATATGGTTGTGGTACTTTATTTCTAAACCTGATGTGTGTTGCACTTTGCAGCTAACGGTTCACTATGGATTCAAGTATAAATCCACAAACAAAAAAATCTGGTTTCAACAAATTACTAACAGAGAAATTCAGTTTTAGCTTAATTGAAGTTCCAAACTACTATGTGATCAATGCCAAATGTATCTGAAGTACTAAGAATATGAACTTTGTTTTCGGAATAATTCCAGATAATAAAAGAGAATACCTCAGCAGCAGCAACCAACTCATAAAATTCGCCAAGAACCATATTTTTCAAGAGCCTTGTCTTGACTACCAAGGGCTTGCCAACTGTGAGAGTTCCGGTCTTGTCAAAAACTATACAGAGATCACCTGTCATGGTAGAGCAAGAAAATAAATAAATAAATAAAATAAAAAATCCTAGTCTAGCATGCTTTAGATTTATCAGCAGAGAAAAAAGCATATCTGATTCTCACCTTATGAGTGCTTTCTAGTGCCCGTCCTCCTTTAATTAGGACACCTTCAGAAGCACCGACTCCTGTACCAACCATAACAGCAGTTGGAGTGGCGAGGCCAAGTGCACACGGGCAGGCTATGACCATGACAGAAATGCCAAACTGAAGTGCAAGCTGAAAGACATCCATCGAAGAAGGAATCCAAGAGTTTGGAAAGCTGTGTAATTCTCCAGCTAAAAACCACGCAACCCACGTGCTAAACGAAATAATTATAATCTGCAGATAACAAACTAGTATTCAACTAATTAATTTAGCCAGAAAAAGATATTATCTGTGCCAAATCTATGCCAAAGAGTTGTGCTATTAGGAAAAAAAATGTATACAAAAACTGGATGTCGGTAATCACATAGGCCACATGTCTACTTTGTTGAACTTTTTGTCTACTTTTTTTGTCCAAATAGAATTATTCATTGCAAAAACAAGTTACAACTCAAATAGAGAAAGGAGTAGCATACTTACAAGAGGCACAAAGAATTTGGAAATACGATCAGCAAACTTTTGGACAGGAGCTTTGGCCATTTGTGCTGATTCAACTAGTCGAACAATTTGTGAAAGAGCACTCTCTGATCCAACCCTTGTTGCCTTAATACGCAGCACACCATTCTCATTCAAGGTTCCTCCAATAACAATGTCACCCTTTCGTTTAGCCACTGGCCTAGATTCTCCTGTTATCATGCTCTCATTTACATGACTTTGTCCCCAGACAACAAAGCCATCACAAGCCACTTTTGCACCAGGTATGATCTTAATGATATCATTCTTTTGTATTAGTCGACTGTCTATTTCTTCCTCATGAGTCAAAATTCCTTCGCTGTCTAAGGTTAAGAGAGTTGCTGTCTCCGAAGCCAGGTCCATGAGTTTCTCAATGGCTTCAGACGTCTTCCCCTTGGCCAAAACCTCAAGATATTTGCCAAGGAGAATGAATGAAATGAGCATTGAGCTGGTCTCGAAAAAATCAGTCGACTCAAAACTTTGAGATGTAGCAGCTCTCATTACTGAGTAAGCTGAATAGAAGTAGGCGGCATTTGTTCCCAGGGCAATCAGGACATCCATATTTGCCGATCCATGACGTAAAGCTTTATAAGAACCAGTATAGAATCGTCGACCAATGATGAACTGCACTGGAGTGGATAATATCCACCTTAAAAGCTCTCCAATGTCAAGCATATTAATTATTTTAGTATCCAGCCAACGCTTTATGCCCGGGATATACATAAAGACCATTGACAGCAAGAAGACAGGAACTGAGAAAACCAAACTCCAAAGGAATGCTCTGTAATAAGATTTGATCTCCTTCTGCCTTTGAGCTTCTCTTCCCCTTCCTTCAGGAAATATGATTGCCTTGAACTGTCCTGACCCAGAAGATTCAATTATCTTTATAAAAGTCCTGGGTCCCGTTAAATCTGGTTTGTAAGAAACTGTCAACCTTTTAAGATCTAAATCAAAGTTGATATCTTGAACTCCTGGCAATGCTTGAAGGGAATTTCCAATTATTCTCAAAGAATTTTCTGTGCTTGCTCCATGAACTTGCAGTTGTATTTTTGATATACTTTCTCCGGCACTGATAAGTACAGCTCCATAGCCAGTATCTTCTATAGTTTTCAGTATCTGGTTGCAGCTCAAGATCTTTGGATCATAATGAACTTCAGCCTCTTCGGTTGCTAAAGCAACTTGTGCTTTTCCTACACCATGCATTGCTTTTAAAGCAGATTCCAAAGTTGCAGAACAGTATGTGCAACTCATTTCTTTTATGAGATACGGCATACTTGAGTAGATTTCTGGTTGATCTCTTCTTGAATCAACGCCGCTTGAAATCCTACATCTTCAATTGTCTCGCGTATCATTTCTTCCTGGTTATCATACCAACAATGAATATCCTTAACATTCAAAATCAGAAGGTGCTCTTAACAAGGACAATTAACAGATTTCAGGTTTTCTTTAGGTTAATCACTCTGTTGTCAACTCAGCAAGCAGAATTGCTGCTTTGTCAAGTTGAATTAGAGATTACCAGATTAACAATGAAAGAGGGAACTGGTAATTTCAGCAGCAATTTGGACAAATTCTAGAACGTGAACTAAGATACAAGAAATCCATAAAAACATCTTGGGCAAATATTTTAAGTTCTAGTCTGGGGTTCAATTCAGTCATTATCAGTGACTATATTAAGCAATCCAAGAATGCATGGATTTAAAAGGAAACTAAACCAGATAACTTACATTAACAAAAGCAGGGAAGAAGAGGACACGGGCTCTGTTATTCAAGACATCAACGGCGGCCTCTTTGATTCCGGGAAGCCTCTTGACGGCTTTTTCAACGGAGCCGGCACATGCAGCACAAGTCATTCCAATTACTGAAAACAAAGCACTGGATTCTGATCCCTTAAAGCATTTTTCTTCATCAAATGACTTTTTTATACCCTTTGGGTATTTGGGCATTGATGGGTAGCGTGGTCTTGGGCTTAAATCTCCACTACCACTCTCATTTCGTATACATGCCCATGGCAGAAAATTCCCCCCCATTATCGATTTTCAGCAGACCCTTCCCTTCTGCAATTTACAGAACAGAAAGCAATCTAGTTAGAATTTGCTTGTTGTTTCTTCAAACTTAGGTTCTGCCCTGCCCATATATATATATAGTTGCAGCCATTGACACTCAACTAAAAATTTCTCTTTTTAACTTTGAGGATTTTAAAATTCTTTTCCTTTAAAAAAGAAAAAATATATATATTTTTCTTTCCTTCCTTTACTGATACTATTGCAGTGCATAATCTTTGGTGGCAATGATGTCCTCACGTGATAATAACACAGTAAATTAAAAGAATTAGAGCTTCTTTGATGCTCATTATTTGTCCAATTTATAATTTTACTTACCACTAATTTGACATTTAATTTAATAATTGTTCAATTACATCCACATATTTCAAACATTTTTACATTTCTAATACAAATTCTACTTCTCTCTTTATTATAAATTCCTCTCATTTGGACAAATAATGGGCATTAAACAAGCTCTTATAATCTTTGGGTTGAAAACTCTTTTATCATATGGGATCCCTTTTTCCCAATAATAAGATTATTCGGAAATCTTCGAGCACCTCTCGGAAGTGCTGTTACAGCACTTCCTACTCTATGTGGCATGTGTATTTCAAATTCATGTGACGTACATCAATACATACCACATGGGGTAGGAGGTGCTGTTACAGCACTTCCGAGAAGTGTTTAAACATTACCATACGATTATTATAATATTGTTTTTTCGTTGATGTTGATTTAATCTTAGCCGCGTATCCTATTATTATCAAATAAGGTAACATTTCTGTGTTAATATGCCATTGTTCATTCGTTGAATGATGTAAAAATATCAAGAAAAGTGAATTTTAGGCACCGTTTCTACTTAATCTAAACATGAACCACATGTTAATATGTTATTATTGATGTTAACTTTCCGAGCTATAATGCCATACTTCTTGTGTGCGTTCAAGGAAGCTGTGCAAAAAAAAGTGGGGGGATAAATTTTGAGTAGTATTCTAGCACCATATGTACCATATGGTATGACATCATATGACACATGTAGTGCTAGAAAATTTTTAGATAAATTTTAGGTGCACCCTGCAACTCTCAATTGCCTCATGTTAAAGTTAGGTAAAACAAGACTAATAAAATTAATCTGATCTTACTTTACGGTCGCTAAAGGGCTTGTTTTCCCTAAAATACTTCTAAAAAGAAAAATTAAAAAGTTAAATTGTAATATCAACTACGTGCTTTCTATATAAAAATTTATTTTTCACATTTCCTTATAATAATCTCTCTATTTTTTCATTCCACTTTCTACCAAATTATCTATCTTTTGGAAAAAAAAAAACAAAGAAAATTCTTCTATAAAAATCTTCGTAGGGCACGCTCTGCACTTGAAAATAAATAAACGAAGTTTTCAATTTTAAATATTTAAATATTTTTATATAATATTTTTGTACTAAGCAAATAGTAAATTATTAATCACAAACTTTAATATAAAGGAAAGGGTTAATTTCACAAATCGTCCCCAATATTTCAGTTTAGTCTCAATTTCATCTCTAATCTTTATTTTGTCACCCCACAACCCCCAACCTTTGATAAATATACACAAATTATTTTACTGTCATTTCTGACAGCATTTGTGATGCCGGAGCAGCACAAATGAGGGAAGAATCCCCCCATTTCGCCTCCATTTCCGGCAGCGAAATGGGGGATTCTCCCCCCATTTTGGCAGCAAATGCTGCTGGAAATGGCAGCAATTTTGCTGCCATTTTTGGCAGCATTTGTGCTGCCGGAGCAGCACAAATGGGGGGAGAATCCCCCCATTTCGCGGCCATAGGATTCTCCCCCAATTTTGGCAGCAAATATCGGACTTCGGGCCGAAAGGGGAGGGGGACATGGGTTGGGTGGTGTTTAAGTTTTTTATTATTTTCAAACTTTTTTTAAAAAAAATTTAAAAGGTTTAAGGGGGTATAATCGTCCTTTTATTAAAATTTTGGTGGAATAATGTAAAAAGCAACGATTTGTGCATATTTATCAAAGGTTAGGGCTGTAGGGTGACAAAACAAAAATTAGAGACGAAATCGAGACTAAACTAAAAGGTTGGGAACGATTTGTGAAATTAACCCTGAAAGAAACATGGTCATCATCACTTAAACAAAATAAATCCACATATACATACATATATATATATAGTCGCTTTCAAAAACCTCCACCTATCTCATGTGGCGTAATACATATGAAATCTGTGAAATACATATTGTCTGTACCTAGAGTTCTAAACAACTCGTTTAGGCAACGTATATCCTTAAAGTTTGGGCTTCCAAGCTTCGTCACGTTTTGCTCTTTATCACCCAACCTATACACACCATATAAAGTAGTAAGTTTTATGACAAAACTTCCGGAAAGTTTTTAAAAATTTTCCTAAATATATTTCATTAACCCGTTGATTCGGGCCCAGCTTCCCGCCTTTTATTCAAAAATTGGGTGCACTCCACATGGCGGGCCCCCTGGTCATTCAAACAGCACATAAAAATTGCTTTGGACGGGCCAAAAAATATTAAGAAAATATATATTTTATTTTATTTTGTTATGTAGTGGGAAACAATTAAGATCTCCAATAAAATTGCATAGTCAGTCTCCTATCTTTAGAATGAAATTATCATTACGCTAAATGGTATTTGTCATTAAGCTTTTTGATGTACGATAAAATTAGTCCCTGAGAAATGTTCAAAAACCTAATAGAGGTTTTATAATAAAACCTTTAAAATACATGTCATTCTCTTATGTATCACATGTGAGTTCTCTTATGCAAAGCACATGGGAGAGCAACAAGCGTTACTAATGTTTTGTAACAAAATTTTCAAAAGATTTTTGAAAATTATCAATCAGTACTATAGTAAAAATTGCTTTAAAGCTCTTCCGATCTCATGTGACTCGTGTAAAACACTTTCTTGTCCCCCTAACATTATTATTAAAATAAAACTTTGTCATTAGTTGGTCCAATAATTGAAGATTAATAACATGCTATCCTTTTTAAGTGCACGGCGTTGAATCACTTTACACAAGCTCTCGTGAGTGGATGTATATTTTGCAGTTTGGTACAAAAATTGAATTTAAATAATGCGTTGTTAACTAGTTAATTAAAAAAAACCTAACGATTTCTTCTAAAAGCTTGAATTTGTACCACTACCACACGAAACAATTATTAAAATAAAATTAGTTAGTTGTGGAGTCATCATACAACAAAGAAAAATAGTACCTAGGGTACTATTAAACTAGTCCATGATTGTATATTTGACTATCACTATTAAACTAGTCCCGATCTCCCGTTACACAGACACATGATAGAAGTTCACGGGACAAC
>CAVNYN010232291.1:0-15405 GCA_963692815.1 Nyctanthes arbor-tristis
AGCATTACCGGTGAAGCCGGATCTTGTCTTCCAAATTCCAATTTTAATCAATCCTCTTCGTGTGGTGAATAATGTATATGTGAACTTCGTACATGTGTATGCAAATTTGTACTTATGTTGATTTTATTCGATAGACGGATTAATACCGATCAAAATCACAATGACGTGTAAAATTGTTAATACTTTAGTTATGCAATCATATAAAGAATAAAATTGTGGGCAATTTGATATAGACAGATTATGAGAATGTTAAAAAATACGCGCACTCTTAATATCATTTTGAGAAACAACAAATGACTAAAGTAATAATAACGCTCATACTTATGTTTCTTTTACTAAACTATTAGGAGATGTTCCTATATCTTATTTGTTTCGACTTTTTTCTATATTTCTACTTTCTAGTATAAGTGTTATATGAAAAAAGTCATTTTACAATTTCTTTCAAAAGCTCTTACAATTAAACCGCACAAACACTTATATTAATCGATTAAGAATGGAAATATAGCCCAAAAATTCTTGACAACACAATAGTGTTCAAAAACCATTTAAATATTTTGTTACAAACTCTCCCATCTCATGTTGTCTCTATAAATGCACGTCACGTGAATTTGAAATACACATAGCGTACATCGACGTATGCCACATAGAGTTAGAAGCTTTTAATTATAACAACATAACTTTAACATGTGTAGAAAAAAGTATATCTATTGTAAAATATGTCGATATTTTTTCATTTACAAGGGGGAAGTAATACTCTCTGTATAAGAGGAGCTAGGGAAACAGAACAGATCGGAATGGGCCAAGTTTTAAATGTAAGAATCAAAGTATGGCATGTGGCTCTACATTATTTGTTCTCTTGTCAAAAACTCTGAATCCCCCCATTATGATTCTTCAGCTGAAACTTTCATCAAAACCAAAAAATATCCATTTGATTCCACTGTGTAATGTGATTTTGTGAATCTCACGAGACATGATACTGGGGATTTCTGTTTTGTTTAAGTGATTTGATTTCAAGTAATAATCTCAGTTGATAGCCTAATTCCCTCCCACCACTTTCGAGGCTCTATCCAACTCATTTTGTCATAATAAACCATTAAACCAACCTTACGAATGATAATTTGTCTCTATTACTGTAGTTTTAGAATAAACGTTCTCGATTCAACACAAAATCTAGAAAAGGATTAAATACATTATTAGATAATTATATGATTGACGAGCTGTGAAGCTTCCTCATATGATTTGGTTCCATGTGACGCACGTAAGAGGATTACGTCTACGTATGGTCAACGCCAACGATTAATTATTCAAAACTTACATCCCAATTTTATATTTTTTACACTCCAATTCGAAAATAGTACGAATCAAAGATAACGATCCAAATCATACGTACTATTTTAATAATTTTGAGTGTTGGAATAGAATCTTCTCTTAATGTCTACATTAATGGCCAGTGATAAATTTACAACTATAAACAATAAGAATCCAAACTTTCATAATCCTTGAATGCGTGTACGTTAATGTATTCTATTTTGAAAAATACTCATCTCTTTTTGTGAGTTAGGCTACCAAATTAGAAATTTTAAGACTGGCGGTGGATTTTCAATGTTTTAAAAAGACAAGTAAAAGATTTCAAGTGTGAGAACTTCCTCAAATTTAATGGCATGTTACGTCCTGGATAAAGGCCATTTCCCCCTTCACAGAGGCAAGGGTTACTTGATCGTAGTGTGAAATACTCATTCTTTATTTGATAGTAGTGTGAAATACTCATTCTCATAATCGAAATGGGAATAGCCATTAAAACATAGTTTTTGAGAGAGAGAGAGAGAGAGAGAGAGAGAGAGAGCAGAGGGGAGTCGAATTGTACAAATACTTGACTTAAAACTTCAAAGCACATTACTTATATTGATTTATATAGAGCCAAATAGGCTATGTGTATAGAATTCGACTGCCAATAGAAATCAACCTCATCACAACGTGACTGCTTTTTATTGATAATCAAACTCCATACAACGAGCTCAATTTAGCTCAATAAACACACAATTTTACACATTGCTTTTTAAACTGTTCATATTTGAAATGTGTGTATGGAGAGTGAAAAATAGTGACAAATCCATCATCTTATTTATAAATGATGTTTGATCAACTTAAATCAATTTAAGCAATGCCAGACGTCTCATCAGAAGAAGAACATAATAATAATAATTATTATTCAAGGATTTTCCAAGCTTATAAATCAGTACAATATATAATCTACTTTTTCAGCTATAATAATGCAATTTCAAGCACCAACTCCCTGGATCTGTCTACTTTTCAAATTTTTCTTCACTTAACCGTACCATGATATTCTTTGCAGATAGTTCCTTCTACTGGAAGAAACAAACACAGACCACACTCAAAGCCGTACGGTGAACAATAAAAATTTTAATAAAAGCATAAATACGCTAGACTTCAAGAACATAAAGCTGCATATTTGCATTAAACAATTTAGGTCTGACACTGAGGGACTTCGTTAACAAGCAATTACAACGCTCATCATGTACTGATCTAAGATGGGAGAAACAACTGCGATTACCATCAAATGGTGCACACGAGCAATATAAACTCAAAATCGAGAAAGATTACTTTGGAGGGTAACCAGCAGGAGGGTAGCCAGCAGGAGGATACCCGGAAGCGGGAGGTGGGTAACCCTGACCCTGATACCCGGAAGCGGGAGGTGGGTAACCCTGACCCTGAGGAGGTGGTGGATGATAAGGTTGCCCGTATGCAGGTTGAGGATATCCAACAGTTGGAGGATATTGCTGATCAAGGCGTGACATTTGCTGGACTGGAGGCACCGCCATTGCTGGTTGTGGACCAAACTTACCGTCACGTTTGTCCATTTCGATCTTGTGCTGTGTCTGAAGTACATAGACATAACAGAAGCCATTGAAAGGATGAATCCATGAATAAACAAAACTAAAGATGGAACAGCATTCTTGCACCAATCTTTAGACCGTAGATCTTCAAGGTTTACAAAAATGTTCATTCAAAAAGTTTTTTAAATCACCTATGCATGAATTAAGTTTAACTGACAGCTTTTGCTTACCTGCATACAAGCACAGACCCTGCAAGACCAATAATTTTACAATCACGTGAGAAGGAGACTCTTGAATGCATCAACTGATAGTGCTGAAACAGATGAGGGGAAGTAAAGCTGCTTACGTGCAATAGACCAAGTCAGCCAAGCAAGATAGTATCTGAGAAGCCTCTGATATTTCCTCACTTCCAACAATCATAGCAACAATGGAGAAAATGCAAGCAACTTGTTGGAGGCAGAACATGAAACCCTATTTGCAAGATGCCAAATCAATAAAATTAGATGCAGGGAAATATAACAGATATAAAGTACATCTCGAGGACTGAAAAAGCGGGGGTACAATGATGCAATTGTCGCATTGTGTTGTCTGAATGTTGAATTCGTCTTGCAAAAGAAATCGGGTGGATGCGACTGAATTCCCAAAGCAGCAGAGAACCTGAAATTTCAAAGTTTTATGTGGGAAGACAAGATTAGGAAGCAGGGCATCAGGAAAAAGGAAAACCATTCAGAAAAAGAAAGACCCAGGTGGAGGGGTGTGGAAGGAGAACAGCTGGAGAATGTTTAAAAGGAACCATCAAAATACAAACTGATAGCCACATCCAAAGACACTCATTTAAGTGCTCGTTTGAACTGCAGATTCCGTAACTCATTGATAGAGCAAGTCAACTTAGACCAGAGTCATTTGTCATTAATTTCTTTAACTGTACAGTCAATGCTACAGTCTTCAGTGAACATTATATGTTTATGCAAGTTAAAAGGAATATTATCGTGAGAATACGCTATCAGAAAGCTTCATGTTCTGAACTGTATCTTTGCTGTAAGGTATATAAAGCCCTACATTCTCCTAGAAAACCTGAGGAACACCATTTGCAGTTTTAACCTAAAATAATAATAACTAATATGAACCACATGAGACCAAAAAAGGGGGGAAATTATTATTCTTTGCATCAGTGATCCATCATTAACGACAGAACAAAGAAGTTTCTCAATAAATCGAGCAGCATCAATTTTGAAGTCAATGAATATAAACTACATAAGAGTACAAGAATAGCTACAGTTTACAGAAACAGTAAGCACCACCAAAACCAATCTCCATTTTACCTCTGTGGCCAGGCAAAATTCAGGGCAACGACTTTCTCCACACCGACCACTGCAGGGCATATAACCAGCACAGCAGACATACCTTTGGCGAGCACCATAAATGTTTATTACGCATGGAGTTCAGCGAAAGCGAAAGATAAGAAGAGTAGAAAACTGTAATACCTGGACATGTCATTGTAAAGAGCTCGTTTCCGCAGCATATATGATACACATGGCCCACTGTAATTTGAAAGAATTAGTCCTAGATATGGCTTATCAGTAGAAAACAACATGGACATGCAGATGAAATTGAAGCAGTAATAATAGCATCATGAAAGCTCTTTCTTTTATCAGCATTTTCACAACAGGAAAGCCCGTTTTGACATATCCATCGAACCATTTTGGCATTTTGTTTTATGCTTCGAGATTATTGCTAGAATGCATTAATTTTTAACTGAATTATCAACTGGGATACCAGAAAGACCATCTCCTAAATGATCAAACCATTAAGGGAACCTAGGCTATTCAGAATGTAAATTCATCCCAACTTTACAAGATTAAAGAAAAAAAAAGAATATCCTCTCTGCATGTTGAGTGGCACTTATGCTACAATTATGTTGGTGAGGGAGCAGTTTAAGTAATGCATATAGAATGGAAAACTTTCAAAGAAGTAAAGTTCACAGTTCACAGATAGAACTTCTGAACAAGCCCTAAATTAAACTTCACAGCACGTTTCAGAGGAAAAAAATAATCATAAAAAAAATCTCCTTCCCAATAAAAGAAGCTATAAATAAAAAGCCCTAAATCTTACTTAAACGACTTCTCTGACAAAATTCTTGGTGAACATGTGAAATGGGTACACAAATTTCCTCAAAATTGTGAACCCATAACTAAATAAAAAATAGGGACAATTTCTAAAATGGCCAAATTCAAAAATGCAAGTTCAAATATGGCCAATTTACAAAACTTGTGCAAAAATGTCCATTTTTCAAATAAAATTACATTATTGCCCTAAAACAATAATTTTTCTTTATAGCTATATAGTTGAACTGTAGATCTCGACAGTTAATCTGTATATCTAGACATTTAATTGCGATAATTCTCGACGGTTATCTGTATATCTATATAGTTGAATTGTAGATCTCGACAGTTACATACTATAAATCTAGACAGCTATGTTTCCCGATAGTTGAGACTCACACGTCATCGGCGCATGCAGGCTACTCGCCTCACGCGCCAACGAATACCAGTTGCAGACCGGTGCAGTTTGCTTCGTCTCGCCATTCTGAGCACCTGTTCCTTTTGCACCGACATCAAATTCCTACACGATCACTACAGATTTGACGATAAACGTGTGATGCAAGTTTTGATTTGGGGTTCTTCAATTATGAAATTTTGTGTTCACGGGCTATTTGGGCATTGTTCAACAGGTGTCAAGAAAGATTTTGATAGGTTCAATTGCTAGGATTGGTGCCTGGATGAAGAGATCAAAGAATTATGGCTTTTAGAATTGGTATTAGAATTTTTATTTAGGGGCAATTTTGTCTAAAAAATAGGAAAATGGACATTTTTGCATAAGTTTAAAAAATGGACATTTTTGAACTTGACATATTAAAAGTGGCCATTTTTTGCAATTTCCTCTAAAAAATAGAGCAAGTTTAAAAGTGCTTCCTGTGGAGTATTATACTAGTTTCAAGCTAGTGTTCTAAAAAGGTTGCTCAAGTCTTGATTAAACTTCGGCATATCCTTGCTGTTTAACCATGCTTTATGCCTTGACTTCACTTAAGCCTGCTAAGGCTTGAAAAAGTTTCAAGCTTCACCTCAACAACAGCAGAGGGAGGTGTAGGCATGTGTAGACACGTGGCTGCACATGATTGGCTAAGAAACATTTATGCTAGATAAAATCTGAATTTGCAAAAGTGCCCACTTCCTCTATCTCTCAATTCTAGATTAACTTTACTTTCTTTTAACAAGTTCAATATGATTTTTAAATTATAAAGTAGGCAAGATGGATGTCAAATTAAAGATTTTTACATGAACATTAATTTGAGTTAAGAATACGAATTCAAAATTTCAACATACCTGCGTATACATTTGAAAGTATAAAGATAAAGATGCTACTTTTTAACTTTTAACTTTTCATCAACAGCTCAAACTTTAAATTAAGTTCAATTGGGTCCTGTACAATATTCTCAACCTGTCAGTTTAGTTCAATTCGGACCTTAATGATTAATCTGGACTTTCTTTGACTAATCTATATCTTCCTGATATAACTACATTTTATCCTTAATGATTAACGTTAATTACAGTTTCATTTATATTCTAACTAAAATTAAATGCTCCCTCCGTTCCACAAAGATAGGCATGTATACTTTTTTCATCCGTCCCATAAAGATAGGCCACTTTCCTTTTAGAATGTAGTTGGAATCTTAGTTTTTATATATGTCCTTATTTAATGTGCATTGTTATTAACGAAATAGAATTATTGAAGCAAGATAATGAGTAAAAGAAAGGTTTATTAGGACAATGCAAAGAAACTTCACTTTTCCAATAATATTAATATTAATTACACTTTTCTTAATCTATGTGAAAATAGGTGCAAGCCTATCTTTGTGGGGATAGAGGGAGTAATAAAAACAATCTTAACTTTAAAACTAAATTTAATTAGATGCATTAAGTATCTAAAAGTTATAGCGGCCCTATCCTAGAAAATTAGCATTCACTTTTTGTGGCATTAAAACGTAATTTTTTTTCTCAAGAATTCATAATTTGTAGAGTGAAAGGAATATAGAAATTTGAACTATAAATTTTGGCATATTCATTGTTAGTAAGAAAATTACTGCCTAAGAGCTTAAAAGAGAAAAAAAAAATCTTAATTACAGTTAGGACTTAATTTTGACCACCTAAGTAACATTTTATGGCTCTGCCACTGCACCTCAATGCATTCTCACGCTTAATACCTTTCTGAATCTTAGATCCATGTGAAATCATAAAGTTGTTTCTAATTGTTTCAACTAAAACAATCACATTTTGAATATATTCAGAAAATGATTTTTATATATCATATATTAAAGTAACATGGTAAGCAATTAGCCAACTGATTCAGAAAAGGAAAAGTGGATCAAATAGTTGTCTTTGTCCCTGGATTATCAATAAGATATTAAACCGCTTGAATAGGCTACTTAAAGAAACTGCTTGACTTTGTATTTAATACAACTAAAGGAAAACGTTGAGCAAATAACTTTTTCTCATTCTAATTACTAGGTAACTGAGACGTGCCATTTTTAAATTTTGACATCGTATTTTTCTCCTATCCCAGTTTCTTGATTTTCTATCAATGATTTTGGGTTCTGTAGCCCAAAAGAGGAACTTTTCCCCCTTTTCTGTAAAGAGAGAAGGACTCTGCAATGCATGAATTGCATATGCAACAATCATATAAACAGAACCTTTGTTTTTTTTTTCTCTCAATATTGCTCTAGTTCCTAAACTTGTTCGTGCCATGTCACTGCTCGAGCAGAATGGGACAGAAAATCAGATTCAATTTCCGGATATGAAATTAGAAATGTGAACAAAATTGCACATTTTTCCTATATTCATCATTCATCCCATCCAAACTAATGCTAGCGCACCAAGAAAACCATTCAATGCACAACTCAAGTTCATGAAATTGAGCTACATTACTGAAAGTCAACCCAAGTCATATTAAGTCCACTAGGGACCAAAGTTGACCCCTAAAAATCGCAATCTCAAGGCTCAAATCAGACATATCAAATTATCAATTAAAATCAGCAAATCGATATTCAAGCACTTCAAACTCGGATCTAATCAAACTGAAAACTGTAACTTAAAAGCCGATCACATTTACTTACCACCAAAACGACAAGCAACAATCTGCAAAGCACAAAAGCGTAAAAAAGATCAAATTATGTTCAAAAAACAAAGATAGATAACTAATTTCGAATTGTATATAAAATAGTCTTTCAAACAAAAAGGGAGATAGAGTGTACAGGGAGGATCGTGTGGCATAGTGCGCATCAGATCGGTGTGCCATAGGTTACGATAGTTCTGGCGGAGTTGCAACTTGTCCAGGTACTCCTGATTCGGCATTTTTATCCCTTTCCCCCAAAAATTATCAACAGAGAGGAAGATCAGAGCCTATAAGCTTCTGAAATAGAGAAGAAGAATTGGTGGAAAAAAGTTATTCGCTGAAACGGAATGACAAGTTGCCAAGTCATGGGTATATACATATTTACGGAAGAACGGTTGTATGGTCTCGTGCGTTTCGACGAAGGTGGGGTGGGGGGGGGGGCGACTTTCTTATCTTTCAATTTTTATTTGTAATGATTATTTTTGGACTTTACTTTTTGTAAGATTCAAATTTCATAGCACGTTACAGACTAAAATAAACTTTTTAATTTGGTTTATAGAAATTGAAAATTACTTTTCTTTGATAATATCGAAAGTTTATTTTCTAGAAATGATAAATAAATATATTTATATAAACTTTTTTTCTTCAAACTTAATTAATACGACATTGACACATCTCTCTCTAAATAAATGAACCGATAAATGTAGATTTACTAAACTTTAAACAGATAAATTAGGGAGTCATTGATCAAGAGTTTTATTCTAGGAAAAAATGTAATTTTGATCTAACACCATACATCGGGCACGTTATGATACCATATAAACTATATGATGTGTATTGGGGCCACATGGTCTATATGACACTATAACGTACCCGATGTATGGTGCCAGAATAGAACTCGGAAAAAATGAATTGGTTTCAAGAGTTTTAATCACCCGCCAAACACACACTTTGACATGTGATAAATGTCATTGGTTTCAATGGTGTAAACTTCATCTTATTTAAGGTTTTTTAAATATTGAAATTCTTGCCATTATATCACTGGAAATCATCATCCTATCATCATGATATCATCATATTATATATCATATACATATATATAATACTATAGTTGTATGACACAAAATTGATTTTGTCTGGCGCAATTGCTGAATTTTTCCCTCCTCTTCCCCATGTCTAGATGGTTTTATAGCTGATTTGTCTAGCATTCCATTTCATACTTGACTAACTGACATATCTCGCTCTCTTATCCCTTCCTACAAAAATCCTCAAATTCCCTTATTTGACAGAAAAATTATTTGAAATTAACCAATTAATAAAAATACACAAATAAATAAAATAAAAATATATAGTGTACAATCAAATAAAACGTGATTTAATGAGAAAATGCAAATAAACTAGAATGTTTCATAAGATAGTTTGTAAATTTTCTCTAGGGTCGTTTTATCTACACCACCAATATTACAAATTATACCACAATTTTAAATATTACTCTTAATTACAAATATGGTCCTAAGTGAAATGTAACACTCCGTGTAATTTCTCTACTTTAATAGTGACACATTCGGGATAATAATTGGTTTTAACATTCAACTCTAAGTAATCGGTGAATAAATCTTATAATTGGGTGACTAGTTGAGACATTTTATAAGAATTTGAAGACATTTTTATTTGTTTGACGAAAATAAAGTAATTACTCGAATTTATGTCAATTACCCCCATTGGTTACGGAGAATTGCTAAGAGAACAACTAAGTTCAATCGGGTGGTAAATTTTGAGACCGAAGAATACTTAAAGTAAAAATGCGGTGTCTCATTACTATAGTCGAAAATACATGGACTTAATTATAGAGTATAATAAGTAAAGGGATTTATCAAGAAATAAGTGGAAAAAAATCTAAAGACACTTGTATCCAATGGGCATTTCCCACGTGAATTAAATATATAAATCACACTTGGCATCTTGATTTGTTAAGAAGGATTCTTATACTTCCAATTGGACTCATTGTTATTGGACATTTACAAATTATCTAAGACAAATGAGAGCCATTTGATTGATGGAACTCAAAGACTTTTAGAAAGCAAGTAGAAAAATTCGTCCATAAATTGTGCAAGGCCTTGAACACATCCAAAAGACTTTCAAAAGTACTCTTTTAACTCTTCAAATAAAGCCTCTTCCATATACATATAGAACCCTCATTCTAAAGGCTACTTTGCTTGAATATACCAAGGATTTGGAGGTATTTTGTCACTCACCAACATTCACTCATCTTTAAAGACATAAGAGCCAAGATGACTAATTCATTACTTTGGTTTCCTTTGGCATGCATAAGTTTCAAGCAAGTTCTAAATAAAAGCATGTGTTTTGGATATTGTTGAAAAGTTTTCTTGCATAAGGATTACTAGAGTCCTTCTACCTATTTTGTATGAGTTTGCTTTGATTTGATCCATGCTATGACTTCAAGATAGGATGAGTAGTATGGAAATTGCTTTGGATTAGTGAATGACTGGAAATCCGGTAAAGGCCAACCAGAAATTTGTTATGAATCTATAGTATTGCCGTTGCCATATTGGTATTCGAAAGGCAATAAGGCGCGCCATAGGTAGTAGGAATTTCTAGTAATTAGGGCCTTATAATATATTTAAAAAGGTTTGTGCATTCTAATGTTTCTTAAATTTGTGACATGTAATGATTTTTATAACATTAGGGCAAACCAAAATAATGTATTACTTACGGGGTATTTTATACTCATTTAGTGTCTTTTATCTTTTTTATAAATGATCTATCGAAAAACCTATGAGAGGCAAGCCGAGGATTGAAGACTCTCCCATGATGCAAGTATGATTATCCATGTAATTGAGACCGACCTTTGGGCTTACCATGAGGATGCACCGGAATTCCGTATGTATTTAGGGACTTCATATGAGTGCAATATATATTGTGCCTATACCCTCACTCTCCTACATTATGATAAGATTTGGAAAGACAAGCCAATGTTTTTTGTTTAATTCTAATGCACTACCAGCCTAGTAAGGAAATAGAGATGGTAGAATAAATGTATGAATGTATGAAGTATAAAGTAAAGACATGCTATGTAATGTAATGGTATAAGTAAAACTTTTGCTTAGTTTTGAGGTTCTCATTTTCCATGTAGAGACCCCCAATCCCCTATACGGATTGTTAATAAATAAAATAGTTTTTATGTTATGAATTGTGTTGCTTACTTTGATATTAACTCTTGATAAGCTTGTTTCTACATATACTTTCAAGTGGAACCATTCATACGATCAAATTAATAAACATGAGAAGTAATTCTTGTGACATGGACTTCAAAATGTACCTAGGAGTATAAACAAGTTTTTGAAATGCAAAAGATATTTCGTGAATAATATAATTCTAGATGAAAATAAGAGATTTAATAATATCACAATCTAGATAAAAGCTTATGAAACTTGTTGGATTGACACGTCACGATCCTCGTTATCATTTGTTCTATTAAAAGACTACAAAAGCTTCCGCCATCGCCTAAAGAAGCAACTTAACACCATGTTGTAAAATAATGGGGGTGTGATAAGAGTGGTATCAGAGCGACGTTCCAAGGGCCATTACATGCATATCTTACTTGTACGGGACGCTCTCCGGTCGGCTTGCAAGTAAGTAATAATTTGTATGATTGTATAGTTCATAAAGCAAAGTTTGTTAGCTATATGGTTATTGACACGCCCTACTCCAGTACCTCTAACTTACTAGAAGTGTGACGTGCGCTGACAATAAATTCTAACTAGAAGCGAGAATTAACCGTCAATGCTCATGAATATACTACTTTTCCTAGAAAAATTTCGATAGCATCTCCTCTACTTTGTAAACAAACCAACCTGTATAATACTCAATATCAACCTAAATACACTTCACAATATAATAATTTTCCAACGCCAACTCACGACGCTCTTCCGATCTAATAATTTCTCATTATAAGCAACATCACTTCATAGATCAAACCTACCAACACCTCACAACATAAGAATCACAATTTTTCTATTTATAACACTTCACTTATGAAGAAATATACTAAAACCAAGTAGAACTCACAATAGATACCCCAATGCATGATAATAAACTTATCATGTCCAAGTATATAAATCATAATGAGACAAATCCTATAACAATTTCGTTTCATTAGGTGGTGGCTCAATTCGGGAAATAGTAGGCTCGATCCTGATGTGTTGCCCAAACTCCAATTGCCACCTGTTAAGAAAATCATTTTGAAAATATATGAGCTAACTAACCTAGTGAGTGGAGTTTTTAAATAACCATGCTTTGAAAAAATCATAATATAACTTTGCAAAATCTCGAATATTTAACATTCATAATTTAAACTCAATTCTAGCATAATATGGACATTTATAAAATCATTACATATTGGAAAATATCATAAACATCATTTCATTCTAATAATCATCAAAAAATTCCTAAACTCGAATTCATCTCACATCGAAATATTTATAGAAACGTTGCCATACTCATAAGCATCATGAAAATCATTTCTTTTCAAGATCTTCATAGAACTTTCCCCAAAGAGTATCTAACATCCCATGATCATAATATCAAGTCATACGCGCGTAGACATCAGCTGGGCCATAGGTACCTTATGACCCCTTCGTCCTAGGCGGCACAATGAACACCTTGAGCCATAGCTAGCACATAGGCCCCTTCGCCTGGGCGGCGTTCATTTGGTCAGCTTAAGCCATATGCCCATTCACCCATAAGCGGCATATCATTTGGTCAGCTTGAGCCATATAGGCCCCTTCGCCCGTAGACGGCTTATGCATAACATTGGATACACATTTTGGGGGGTTTCATGCATCTTAAATTATGTTTCAACTCAAACATTTCTTTAAAATCATGAAGTATCATTTCTTACAAGTATTCACATGAACTTTTCTAAAGAAAATCTCAACTTTCTAAAATTTCATAGAAATACATAATCATCATAGACATCGAAAATTCATGTGAAATCAAAGCATAATAATTTTCATTTAGAAAGAAAAGAAAAGGAAAGTCTACACTCACCGGCTAAGTAGCATCATTTCATGTTTCACTTCCTTTTAGCTCATAACATTTCTTGTGACATTATATAAAAATTCTATTTAACATATAATTTCTTTCTATTTCTCAATTCACACACATAACTCAACTATTTTACTTATCCTTGCTAAATTCTATTTAATTTCTTTCTAGCTTATTTACTAGTTAATGAAATTAATTCATTTAGTTTTATCAGCATGAGATTTCCTTTTTGGGTTACAAGTCCCACATTCCTTTAAAATCCTCAAGATTTATCTATTTCTCAAGAAGATATACGCGTGTCCCTTTCTTATTATTAGTCTAACTTTACTTCATCTAATCTTAATTAATACAAATTTTTAACCTTTAATCACTTTTCCACACTAATGGATATATATATATGTATATATCTAATACGAAATTTCAAACATGACTTTCCTTATTTTGCTCAAGTTACATCATAAAATCAAATAACTTAAGCTTCAATATTATATTGTAAACCTTAGGAATTTATTCCATAACATAAGCTTGAAATAAAGCATAAATTATTCTTCTTAGATCCTTGTATAATTAAACTAATCTTTGATAATGCTTTTAATAGTCACATTTTTAACATGAAGTAAGGATAAAGAGCTAGAGATACTTAATTAATTTCTTTTAGGTTACTAAGTCTTATATTTCTTTATCTTTCTTTTCTCATTCTCACTTGTTTTTCTATGTAACATATAATTAAAGTTCATCAATATGACATTTCCTTTGGGTTACCAATTCTCTATTCCATTAATTTCTCAAAACTTCTTCATTTTCAATTTAACATATAGTTATCCTTTTTATATAATTTTTTCTAGACTTCATTCTATCTTAAAAATTATAATAATATAACATATTAAAGTCTCAAATTCGCATTAGAATTAGCAAATGACATTAATTCTTAACATTTAAATACTAGTACTTAATCTTAAACAAATTCTCACATTTACTATTAAATGTTAAGTCATTCATTACTCACATTCATTCCCAATTTCACCAACTTTCTCAATTAACATGACACAATTTCATAAGATCATAACTCCAACTTATATATAAATTTTAACTTAATACTAGCCAACTATAATTTCTTATCCTAACATCATGAACATCAAATTTCATAACCCACTAAGGATCTCATGCCGTTAAAATGTATATCAAACAAGATTACAACTTAGTATTGCATATTTATAGAATTTCCATAAACTCTTAGACATGATTTCCATCTTAAAACTTACAAAAACTAAAACTTAAGATAATTAGTACTTGAATTTGATTCTTGTACTCCACTTCTACCAAAGAATCTTCAAACTTTATCATCATCATCATCATCATCATCATCATCATCATCATCATTATTATTCTTCCTGCGGCCTGCACATTCTGATTGCTTTCTTTCAAATTTTTTTCCAAACTTTGGCAGAAACTCTCGGATTCATTTGATTTCTCTTCTTCTTCTTCTTCTTCTTCTTCTTCTTCCTATTTATATATATATATATATATATATACACATATCCACACACACCAATATATATACACACACCTCTCAACTTTTAATGTTATCCAAATCTAACTAAAATTCATATTCCCTAACATATAGAAAACATCTTATGCCATGTTTTTAGTGTTAATTTCTCAAGAAATTTCATAATCCTTAAATAAAAATTTTATCTTAAACTTACATAAATTAAAGATTAAAAACAATTAACACTTATTTGTTTAAACCTTTGTGTTCTTCTTCTTCGCCTCCCAAGCTTCTTCCAATTTCCAACTTTTTTTTGCTCAAAGACATCCAAAATCACTCCCTTGAGCTCTCTCGGTCCATCTCTCATTCTCTCCGTTCTTCTCTCGGTTTCCATCCAAGAAAATAGATATTTTGGTGTAAATTTCCAACATTGACCCCGTTAGACACCATCTTTATATTTTAGTTCATTTTGGTCCCTAACTTGTAGTATAACTCAATTTTAAATCTTTAACTTCCAAGAATATTTCGTGTGGTCCTTAATCCATTTAATTACTAAAAAAGTAACCCGACAAATTAAATTAATACATCTTAGTCTAAATTTGACATTGACTTAATTATAACTAGTATACCTTTGACTTTAATGGGTAAAGATTGAACTTTGAAAATAGTAAAGTGGTCGTCACAATTATGGAAAATAGAGTTTGAAATTATGGTGTTTGATAGGGATTCTCATAGCATTGTTGTATTCAATTGAAGTAAGAAATGACCTTACTAAGAAGTAGAAACAAGAATTGGAAGTATAAAAAATGAGTTAGACAATGTAAA
>CAVNYN010232302.1:0-27096 GCA_963692815.1 Nyctanthes arbor-tristis
CTCTCTGAATTCGGTGGATATCCTTCGTTGAGACAGGGAAGTGATTCATATGATATAAGAGAGTCCATGAATGTGCATTGTGGGTACGATGATTTTAATTGAAACAAATTTTTCAGTTATTAGACACTATTCTTTGATGCATATGTGTCCTGCTTCAGTTGTTTCTAAGATATTTATTTATTTCTTTTTTCTGGATATTTTGATATTCTTCATAGGTTTGTCAGAGGAGCCAAACCTGGACAACAGACAGGTTTTGACATTAATGATTCTGACCTCCTTGAGATGGAAAGTTGTCGAGGGGTAGTTGTTGCATCTACAATTTTTGGTACCAATCAAACATAATATTTTATGTCTAAGTAAAATTTTTTGGTGAATTAATATATATAGGATGTTTTTTCTTCACCAGGAGCATTTGATTTAATACGACAGCCAAAGAACATGAGTATGCCAAAAAAAATGTTTGTTTCAATATGTTTGTGGATGAAGAAACAGAAGCATTTTTGATCAATTCAACTGAGCTGGATGGTAGCAAGAAAATTGGGCTATGGAAAATTATAATTTATGTTCTTCTTCCCGTGACTTCTTCTTTTTTTCCACTCATTCATTAATATAATTTATTTTTCTTTTTTTTTTTTTGAAACCAGATATTATTTATTTTTCAATCCCACAGCTACAAAAATTTCTATTTTAATATACAATTTTTCTTAACAAGGGTTTTTGCGGGAGATGTATGTACCTTACAATTTTGTAATATATTTTTTTTATTTATCTATAAATAAATGGCTTTTTAGAATTAACTTATACGCGATTTTAAATTGACTTTTTAATTAATGAGTCGCATATAAAAGAATTAAAATTCAAAAATAGAAAAGGTCCCGTAGTTCATATTTCAACCTCTACGTGACATATTTCAACCTCATAATTGCATCACTTGAATGAAAGTTGACATTAGTTATGAGATTTGGATACCGTAGTAAATTACAAATCTTATTAGGGGAAGAAATAAGTGTCAAGTAACTTTTTCTTTTTTTTAAACATTGTCAAAATCTGTTAGTTGTTTCATATGCAGTGACGATTAACAAAAGTCAAAGTCAATTGTTGTCTTATTTGTGCATCTTTCTAAAAAAATGTAGTATTCAATGATGGACAATTTTATGTTGCAGTTTCATGGTCACACATCGGCCCAGCTCGAAAATGTTGATATACAATGAAAATGGAAAGCTGACAAATAAAATGAAAAATGTCCTTTTATGAAGAAATGTTTCAAATTTTGTCATACTTGAATAAAAAAAATGATGTCTCCTATTTAAAATGTTTTGTTCAATCAACATTTTTATATTTACATAATAATTATTTAAATTCGCCTATATGTACTATAATTTTTTAGTATTTATTCTATATTATCAAAAAATTAAGTCCGTGCAACGCACATGTGGGAAAACTATGAGACATATAGATGTACATTCTTGTGATGTTATTGCGAAATATTGACCCAATTGCAGGTTTATGTAATGAAATCAGGTTGCTTATTACAAGACTTGGAGACCATGTTTTGGGAGCAAAAAGTTTGGCTGAGAGTAATATTGGTGACTCAACTATTGTCCCAAGGATATCATTGACTCCATCTAATGTCATATTGCCATTTAAGTTTGAAAGAAAACAATATCCTTTGGTTGTTTCTTATACTATGACGATTAATAAATTTCAAGGGCAACTTTGTCGCACGTCAAGCTATTCCTAAGGAAGTCAGTGTTTACTCATGGATAACTCTATGTTGCAGTCTCTAGGGTTACAAATCGCGCTAGTTTGAAAATGTTGATATTTGATCAAGATGAGAATCCAATAAATAAAACAACGAATGTAGTTTATAAAGAAGTATTTTGAAATTCGTAATGTTTAAACCAATATTTATTTTTTTTATGAACTTATTACCCTTTTTTACATTAATTATTGTAGTATTGATTAATGGGGTAAATATATTCTCATGAAACATTATTATAAACAAATATATAATATATATTTACCTTTTAATTGGCCTGTGCAACGCACGGGTGGAAACTAGTTCACTCAAGTGCAGAATTACCCAAAATTAAGATTATTGTGATAAAATAATTTTTTTTTTTGAAGGGAGTGATAAAAGATTTTAATATTGAAGGGTTGAAAAAAAAATTAAAAATGATAATATTGAAGATGAGATGATGTTTTCATATTTTCCAGAGTCAATTCTTCAATCACCATTAAATAAATAGCATAACTCTAAAATTAACGTGAAAGAATGGACAAATTAAAACTTTAAATTAAAATTATTGACTTTGTAAAGTATTTTGACTTAAAGAAAGCATTTGCGCCCTTTATCGGAAAACTTTTAAAATTATTTCATTTTTATTTAAAAACAGAATTTAGTCAAAACATTCACATCCACATATTCAATGAGCCTATATATATTGTACAAATCATTTCTACTTTTAAGTAAAAATCATTTGTCAACAGGCTCTTTGTGTGATACTTTTGTTTTGGTAATATAATAATAAAGAGTAGCTATATCTACACTGTTTGATACACCACGTTATTATAAATATATAATAGGGGGCCTTTTGTTCATTTTTTTGATTTAGGCTCTGTTTATTTTGTGTTATAACAGGAATCTATTATAATTCTATCACATCAAATCACAATTTTTCACTTTTTTAATAAAATTTAACCAACCGCATTTCATAAAAATTCAAAATTCAAAATCTATTATAACACAATCCAATTGTAACACAAACCAAACAGACCCTTAATTATATCCTTAATTTTTTTTTCCTTCTTGACGTGAACACCTCTAGTTGAACATCTAGAATGAATTTTAATATGATAACAATATAATTAGTGTTAGAGCTTGTTTGATACTCTTTATTTGTCAAGATGTGGAAAATTTATAATGAGCAGAGAAGTAAAATATGTATTTGTAATTGAATAGTTATTAAATCAAATGTCAAATCAGTGGTAGGTAAAATTATAAATTGATAAAATTAAAAAGCACCAAACAAGCTCTTATTAACAATATAAATTTTTTTATACTTTGAATGAATACTGTAATGAATTAAAACAATTTTAATTAAACGCCTTGACCCATCCCGCCCCGAGTTAGCCCAAACGGTCAACCAGCCCGCCTCATGTTTCATGGTCTGAATTACACAAGTAAAACCCCAAAAGAAAGCCAGCACCATTTTGTAGCTTCAACTGAAGTTTGTACTCTTTTAAAAGTCCCACCACAAAATATGTTATGCACACCATATTTCAATAGCGTGAAAATTTTGTTTAGAACTACAATTATGGGCTCAAGTTTTTTGTCCCATTTTCTGTAATTAATTATTCCTAATAATTAACTTCATGGGTACGTAACTAATCATTTATATATCTAAATTATGTTAGTGTTGTTTGAAGTGAAATAAAAAACCAAAACAAAAAAACAAAAAAACAAAATTCATGCTTCCTATTCGTGATATTTTTTTGCTATTCAAAATTAGCGTGGATGAACAAGTAATTTGATGTCTAAATGAAGAAAATGTTTAGACAAAAATATTTATATAGGCAAAATTTACAATCAGTGAACGATTAATGATAAAAATTGAAGGGGAAAAAAGGATGAACTTACAGTAAAAGTATATAATGAGGACTTTTAAATAATTCTGATGTGGTTTACCGAACAATATTCGTGGTGACGGCAACAAGGAAATACAGTATTCATTTCATTCTTCAATTATTTCAGAGGATACAAAAGCAGTCACTACAAGCTAGAATGTATTCTATGAAAGAACATTAAAACATTTTGTTCGGGAATACATCTAACGATGGGAAACCACACAATAAATACAGGTAAACCTTAAAAAGTTCAATATTAAAGAGTTAACAAGATCAGTAAACATATCCAAGCAAGTCTACGTAACCTTTCATTCGTTCTTGGTGAGCAAGATAAAAAGCTCCTCATCCTTTATTGCTCCCATCTCCATAGCCCTTTCCAATGCAGTGAGGCCCCCAGCATCCTTTATCGAGGCACTTGCGCCTCTACATCACACGCATAGCAATAAATGAAAATAATTAAGATACTAAATAAGGCAAATAAACAGACAAAAGAAGAGAAATTCCGGCATTGTTGAGAAATCGAAGAGAAAAAAGACCTTCCATATTTTTGTTCTTTTAGGCACCAAAAACAAAGATACTTCATTCTTGCTGAAAATAACTAGATAAACCTCAGGTAAGATGTCAGGTGCCCATATGATCAGGTGTCATGCAGATTATTTGAACTGGAAGTGTAGAACGAGGTTGTCGATTCATAAAACTGTGCTATAATCTTCCCCAATTTCATCATTAACATGGAAAAAAATTCTTATAACTAGAATGAAAACAACACTCGACCCAAGAAATCTTTTAGCAAGGTATGTTGGAAATTTACTGCAAAAATCAGTGGACGCACAAATTGATAAAATACGTTCGTAGAATGTAATTATGTGAATTATATAGGTGACAATTTTTAAAGTCAAATTTAGCTTAAATTCTAAGAGGACAAGAGTCAAGACAACTTAACTTAGTTGTTTTAAGTCATAATTTAAATCGGCCAACCATCGTTTTTAACCGCACATCTAGTGGGAACCCCCAACTTTTAACAGCTTTCTATCAGGCATGTTCTAATATATTCTAGGCCATTATATGGTATATAACGATCCAGACAATGACCGTGGATCAGCTCCAGTGACTACAGAAACTAACAAGACTCATCTTTCATTCAAAAATAAACCCGAAAATAGGATATGAAAATCTCAAAATGAAGAGTAATGCCAAGAATGGGTGTCACCTTCTGAGCAAAAGCTTTGCCAATTGATTGTTCCCTTTAGATATGCAATGTTGAAGAGGAGTCCTTCCATGAAAGTCACACCTATTTATATCAGCGCCGAACTGCAGCAATAGTTCAAGCATCACAGGATTGCCATTATGGCACGCAATGTGCAATAAAGTACAGCCTTGAAGGCAGTTTCCTGGATTGTTGGAAGACTTGATCATCTGACAGGCTGCTGGATCAAATTGTTTCTCCTCAGAGTCATGGATGCATTTTTGCAACCCCAGTTCATCATATGAATTGGAATCAACTAATTCATCATAGGTTGTGTTTACAATATTTACGTCTGATGCTACAATAATTCGATATACTTCCCGCAGATTGTTGGCCCGAACTGCTTCCCAGATTGCGGTTGAGTAAGAGCACTCCCCAAGATCGGAAGCCAATTTATGTACTAGCAGTTTCCCAACATACTGGATTTTGAACAAATATCAACTTCAAAAGGTAATTTATTTGTAAATAATCACATGAAGAGAGAACCATATATACAGAAGGAAAGACTACCCAATGTCATTGGATTTGTTTAAATAAACCACATCCATGACAAGGATACAATTTCAAGATAAAAAACTGTCTTCTGAAATTTCTTCTTTAAAAAATACAATTGCGCTCAAAGCAACTCCACCAAGTAACTAAAAACCTGACTGCATTTGTTGTTGATTATTTCATTGCAATGGATAAGAAATTTTCAGGAGGAAATGAACACATTAGAACCATCAACACCTCTCATCAAGATACAATTCTTAACTACAATGCAATTAGAGGGGTGGATCTGAGCAAGGATGGATGCATTTGGAAATAACTCAAACTTTGGAACTGGCCAAGCAAAACATAATGGATTGGTTATCAAGTGGACAGAGGGAATATAAAGATACGCGGAAGATGATTGCAATGTGCCCATTTCTCATCCGATTTTCTTTCCATCGTTGTGGTTCTCAAAACCATATATTTGAGGGGATTGGAAAATTACCCCCTGACAGGAAAAGGCAGTCCAAACTGCAGCTTGGAACTAGCAACTCTCCGATTCAACCCCCCCCCCCCAACAAAAACCACCAAAAACACCTTTGGGGAAAAAATGCGGTCAGGACTATGAGGAAGAGCATTCAGTAGTTTAATTTCATTGTTCTCAAAAGCCAATATTAACATATTCCATCAACGCCTTTTCTCTTATTGCTTATACAACAGTTTGGGTGCCAATAATATCTAGTGACAAGTATCAGGATTCAGCGGAAATCCTAAAAATAAACATTGTATACCTTTGCTTGAATGTACTTCTCCTTTTGGTTTACAGCATCTTTGGGGTTTGGTTTTGCAATCGTCGGTGGTAAGGTATCAGGTTCAAGTTTTCTGCATTATATAGGCAACAGCCAGTAAGAAATTAGTGAGTTACAATAAATCTGGGTGAAAAAAACTCAATGAAAATCAGCCAAGTTGGTGTCGAAGCAATTCTGACAAAACAATGATCCATTTATCATCGATGAATTCAAATTCAATTCTCCTACAACATATACTGTTATCAACATCAATGCTTAATTTTAGCCCCTGTGCTGCTGTGCATCAAATGTATATTGAATCATTGACAGATGAATAAAAATCCACAACAACCAGCAGCTAAACTTATCTGCTTACACGTGAGATCTGTTACATGATTCAAGGTAGCAGAATACAAGCCTGGGCAGTACAGTCCTCGTTTCCAATAAAGTGATTTTTGGTTGATGATGACTTCACTTTTCCAAGTACATCCCTTTTTTCTATTTCTATATTCTAGCAAGGTTATACTTGAGAACATCCCGAACTTTTACCACGAAATTGATCATAGAAGGCCAAGCGCTCAAGATGACTTCACTTTTCCAAGTACATCCCTTTTTTCTATTTCTATATTCTAGCAAGGTTATACTTGAGAACATCCCGAACTTTTACCACGAAATTGATCATAGAAGGCCAAGCGCTCAAGATGACTTCACTTTTCCAAGTACATCCCTTTTTTCTATTTCTATATTCTAGCAAGGTTATACTTGAGAACATCCCGAACTTTTACCACGAAATTGATCATAGAAGGCCAAGCGCTCAAGATGACTTCACTTTTCCAAGTACATCCCTTTTTTCTATTTCTATATTCTAGCAAGGTTATACTTGAGAACATCCCGAACTTTTACCACGAAATTGATCATAGAAGGCCAAGCGCTCAAGATGACTTCACTTTTCCAAGTACATCCCTTTTTTCTATTTCTATATTCTAGCAAGGTTATACTTGAGAACATCCCGAACTTTTACCACGAAATTGATCATAGAAGGCCAAGCGCTCAAGATGACTTCACTTTTCCAAGTACATCCCTTTTTTCTATTTCTATATTCTAGCAAGGTTATACTTGAGAACATCCCGAACTTTTACCACGAAATTGATCATAGAAGGCCAAGCGCTCAAGATGACTTCACTTTTCCAAGTACATCCCTTTTTTCTATTTCTATATTCTAGCAAGGTTATACTTGAGAACATCCCGAACTTTTACCACGAAATTGATCATAGAAGGCCAAGCGCTCAAGATGACTTCACTTTTCCAAGTACATCCCTTTTTTCTATTTCTATATTCTAGCAAGGTTATACTTGAGAACATCCCGAACTTTTACCACGAAATTGATCACAGAAGGCCAAGCGCTCTATTTGATCATTTGAGAATAAACCGGATTCATTCTTTTCAGATCTATTCGAGCTAAGTGGCCAGTAGCCAGCCCACAAAAGAATAAACGAAGATTTGTGAGCGCAATGTTTATCAAAAGTCCGGCTGACCAAAGCTGGCAAATCAAACAACAGAAAAACCGACTTCTGTTTTCAACGTTTAAAACTACTTTGTCCTTCAACTATTGTTTAACAGAATAGGGCATAATTGACAGACCTATTGAGCTTGCTAGAGACAATGTCAATTACAGTTAACTCCTTGGCCTCACCAAACAGGGATAAGAAAAAGCCCGGACTTGTAGCTCTTTATTAATCTTAAGTGCATGCTGTAATAACTTGGGGAGCATGTGCAAGGCTAAAAGATGCTGTATTCATTAATTGACAAGAGTGGCCATTTGTCAAGAAACAAGTAGGCAGCATATTTATAGAGAAATTGTGTCTTTAATCCATAGGACTACACGACGCTCTTCCGATCTCCATAAATATCATCATATCGAGGAAGAGTTAATTACTCTTGAAGGTTTACTTGTAAAGTGAGAGACAAATAGGCATCCGAAGTTCTTAAGTGTGACAAACTGAAACCCTGCATGTGACAAAATGATGGAGATCTAGTGATAAAATGAAATACACTTCATGCGTATTTATTATTACATTCAAGTTTGATTTAGATAATGATTTATCATTCTTTCTTGAATTAGAGTTTCATCTAATTAGTTTTGTACTTTGATTAGGACAAGGTTTTAACCCTAATTAATTGTATTCTTCACCTTTGACTTATGAAATAGTTTTGTACTTTGGTTAACCCTAATCAATAGTTTTGTATTTTGATTAGGACAAGGTTTTAACGCTAATTAATTGTATTCTTCACCTTTGACTTATGAATAAGATACACTCTGTCTCATAACATTCTTGTTCTTCCCCTCTCAAGATTATTCTTGAATTCCTAAGTTACTTGCGAGCACTTTGTGCATTCTACTTCTCAGAAACATGAAAGATAGGCTTAAACTAGGGACAGAATGTATTCCAACTGTTTGACGCGCTGGTTTGAACTTGGTCCAAATCTTGTTCAACTTTATTCCAGTCAAGCTTGGCGCCCGTTCTTAGTAAGGAGGTGCACTCTTCAAGCTAACCCAACAGCTATCTATGAGAAACCAAGGCTAATGCAATAGCTTCAGGGTTGAGTGAATAGGCGATTTTGGAAGAGGCGCAGAACTAAAAAGGTGGTGTGCAAATGTCCATAACAGGTTAATGGGTTTCCTTCCAAAGTCTTCCCACGTGCGGCAAGTGAATCTTTTAGATCTTATTTACGAGTTGTAACTAATTAGATAATTTGATGTCAGAAGTACTTCGTAAATGTTTGTCAAGAGAACCTCAGCGGTTTAATTGCTTCATCTTTTGTAAGTTATGGAAAAAGAGTAATTTCTACGTAGGTACAGGTATGTTCATGAGAAGGCGTATATATTTTCTCCTATTAGCAACCCTGGAATCAAACATGTGCTAAGTTCCCCCAACCCCACCCCCCCTCCCAAAAAAAAAAAAAAAAAAAAAAAGAAACACGAAACAGCCTTCAAATTCCAATCTAATATTGATCCTTAGGGCTTGTTTCAACCGGCAAAATTCGAAGTTTAATGCTGGGATTTATAACAGGAGAAGATTAAAATGGTCCAAATCATAATTTAAAGTGGTAAAATGGGGTAATGCTGAAAATTGATGTTGATACAAAGGGTTTCTACAAGAAGATTTGGTAAGGCCATCGGAATCACAGCTTAAGACAATGTCATAACTTATAAAATATAAACCAATATATTCTAATTTAATCAGATCTAAAGGAAAAATCCAGGGATAAAAGTACTTGTCATTTGTCAATGCATATCACTTTGCAAAATTCAAATCCATTGATAAGATGTTCCTCAAATCCGCACCGGTGTCTCCAAGTGCAATCTATTGTGTTCATATAGTATCCGTGCTACAATTTACAATGAAGGCAAAATTAAGAAGATCTCTAATCACAATGAACTCTTGAATAAACACAGTAAACTGGTAGTATATACGCTTTCTCATCGTGGTAAACAAATCATAAGGAACTTACCCATCTTTCTCGAGTAGAAGCAGCTCCTCCCAGACAGAATTACAATATTGATTACCAAGAGTTTGAAATAAGCCCAAGACAGCAGGCTCCCAAACTTTGACGTCCAAGGTCACTGACCTTACCTGAATTAGTAACAGAGGACTTAAATTATTGTACAAATATTTTCAGTCATCGAAATTCCATATAGAATCAATATAGTTCATGTCCATGTCTTGGGTGTCAAGCACAAGTAATATATACTCAATACAACTTATATAGTACCATTGAAATCATATTAGCTTATCATAATTCTAATCAGAATCCTTCATGCAGCAAAACAATAAGAAACAAATTCAAGTGGACAGTTATTTGCTATGTAGGAGAAGCCAGTTAAACTATGCAAATTTTCAACGTATTTATGTACATAAGAATTGGTCAGATAGGAGAAGTGATGAGGGATGAAATTAATGATTCATAATATATATGTCAAAAGTTAAGAAAGGTTGTTGTTTTCTAGATTAAGAATTATCATGCGAAGTCTACAAATTCAAATTGTCATTTTCTGTCATTATGCCATTATTTAAGGTGTGTATGAAATTGATTTTGTAGAATCAATTCTTGTTCCAATTCATCCTCAACTGCACATTCTTGAAAAGATCATTTTTCAAATTTCCCACACTACTTTTTTAACTACACATTCTCCAATAAATCACTTTTTACAAAATTAATTCTCAAAGAATCAACTGCAAGTGCATGCTTAATTTAAAAGCATCAACGTAACTGGGGAAAAAAAGTAAAAATGGAGATTCAACATTTTGAAAATTTAGCAAATTTTATATATGGTTTTTTCTCCAGTCTTTGCCTTCTGGACTTCCGACTGTAGTTGGCATATCAATTTTTGTCTACAGCAAGAGCTAGTTCAAGTAAGCAAATTCCCAGACTGACAAAACGGATCAGAAAGTTTTTAGTTGAAGTCTTCATGAGACAACACAAATAGTTAACAGAGAACCTTTTAAATCAACTCTATTATTCCTAATATAATTAAGTCGAGCTGAAATACAGGGATACAGTAGCAATCACAAAAGAAAGGCAACTTATCTCACAGACAACATATGAATTCACATCATGGAGAACTCTCATCGTGAAGAGAATGGGCAAAAAAAAACTTGAGCGTATCCCATTTATTATAGCAAGACCAAAGTTTTTTTATGTCACATGGACTCTCATACCGCCATAGCTTCTGACTGAATCTCCAAATCTCAAGATACAAAGAGTGGGGGTAGTCAAATGTTTTTATTGTTCCCTCTATTTCTATGGAACACTCACATCAGTTGGAGGATAAACTAAAATGGCATCTAAGCTCCTCTTTCCAAATAGTTACAGAAAAATATAAGCCTAAAATTAATCTATCTTTCCTTATGACCTCACTCAACTCAAGAACAAGTGGGGGGTTTCTGAGGTACCCCGAATCTATTACCGAAGCTGTGATTTAGATTATTTAGTGTTAAGTGAAATTCATGAAATTGAATTTATTTATTTTTTATTTATTTTTATTTTGTGTTGTTTTTTTTGTTGAAGGGAGGGTGTTTATATTCCTTTTTCCAATTCTAGCCATAAAATGAACGAGAATGAAAGGGGTCTGCAACAGTTGCGTGATGCTCTAGAAAGAAAGAGAGTGAATTGTCTATGATGATTACCTTCTAAAATGTTCATATGTTAGCCATAAGCAAGTAACAACACAAAGGTTCAGAGGAAAGTAGAAATGTATGGACTGCTAAAGATAAACTGAGATGGGAAATGGGGATACTCATCATTCATTTTCTTAAAAAGGAAGAAAAAGGGTCGCACCTTGGATATATGAACACCAAGATTTCGGTGAATGCCAGAGCATTCAATGCACATCAAAATGCCAAGATTTAGAGATGCCCAATTAGGTTCAGCAGCACCACATTCAGCGCACTGGTTGTTCCCGGGAATTTCTCTGAGGGTTCTAGAAACAGAATCAGCTCGATTGACTCTAACATTATCTGTCACTGTGTCATTATTATCAAGATGTTGACTATAAGATGTCCCAGAGGAATCATTAGTTTCATCCACATTCTCCCCAAGCTGTCAAACGAACAAAAAGTTCTCTTGTTAAAATCAGAATTTCACATGTGGCAACATAATTATGCGAAGTTCGACTTTACGTGCTGAATATGAGAATTCAAGAGAGATGCAATAGCATCTGTGATTTTCTCCATCCATTCGATCCTCTCAGCTTCACTTTCAGCCTGTTCATTAGGGCATTGAAAGCCTGTAAATACATTATATAACACAACATATGCAATCTTCAAAGATATGGTTACAACTCTGAAGAATAAATCATTGTCCCAAACAACGTAGGACAAATATTTGTATGTTATATTAACATAGCATATGACATTGCATATGGCTTTTTCAATACACAGATAACTATTACTATGTAAAGCCAATTCTCTTTAAGTGATCTAAATATTTTAACTCTTTAAAATATGGTGTTTATTATTATTTCTAACTTGCCCATATCGGGGCCAGAATTTTTTATGACAAAATGGAAATCATTCCTACCTAGAATATCACAGTAGAGAGGTTTCACTGTCTAAGAATGAAGAAAGGAAAGAGAGAAATACATGAGATATCAGCAAGACATGCAAGTACTCCCGTCTAGATTTTGAAGTATGGTTGAAACAAGTTCGAGTGGCAAACTTTTAAACCAAAAGGGTGAAAATACCAAGAGAAAATAGGAAAAAGAGGCATGAGTTGGTATTAAAAAGATTTACTAATTAATACATACTATATATTAACCACAAATAATAGTATTTATAATCACCTTTTTTCCTTCACCGGAGCAAGAAAATCTCCAATTAAATGACCTAAATAATCTCCCCACACATTCATGGGTTACTCAGACTTCGCTTTATGTAAAGTGAACATTGTGGAACATGAAACAAATACTCCAAGCATCAAATCATGATCACAGATAAATGCTGCCTGCTAAAATATTACCCGCAAGGTGTATGTTTTTGATGGCGATATGATTCTGAAACAAAGTGGCAGATCTCGATCCTCAGCATCAATCTTAATTATTGAAGTATGCAGATCAATGGTTTGACAGCCTAAGCTTTCCTCGGTAAAGGATGATGCTCTATCTTGCCTTGCCCGGAATCTCCCAAATACACGACTATTATGTTCCACTGAGTTGGTGGAATGATGTGAAGGAGAAGTCTGGTATAAGACAAAAGATTAGGCCCAAGAGTCCTGGGTAGCAACATCATGAACATCTAATGTATTATCTATCAAAAAGCTGAGGAAGAAAGAGATGGCAGACTCCATGAATAATCAACTAATCAATTAATTGCTATTGTAGAAACAGATGTTTCCCTGTCAGATTTCCTTAAAGCATTCAGTTGCTCAAAAATTACACGGATCACAGACACGAGTTCCATTGGCACAGTACCATAAAACAATGTAACCTTGATATTCATCTGCATCAAAATACTTAAACCCCTGTTTGAACAGAAGATTGGTGGTAAATTGAAGAACAAGTACAGGACCAAGAGCAGATAGTTAGCCCTTGTTTGCAGGAAAGGTATGAAGAGGTGAAGTTTAAAAGGATCAGCCTATCTTTCCTAGGCTACAATCTCAATCCTTTTCTTCGTATTTGATATTTTTCAACATTCTCAAACATGAGGTATGGAGTTTGCCAAATATTTTTCCCATAAATAGTTACGGAAATCTGTGGTTTTAGATGCTCAATGATCTCAAAAGGACAATGAGCATTAGCTGCTAGTAATTCTTAACTACCCCAGTTTATTACCAACCTTTCCGTTCAGAAAATACCACTTTTGATAAAATGTGCTCAGACAGCAGTTTCACGGGCTATAGTGTTATTGAGAATGTGTAAATTGAGGCAACCTTTCTTAGATTCCTGACTTCAAATGCAATATAGACATCTCCCTACAAAATGTTAAATGCAAGAACCTACACACAAGCAAAGGTCCATGAATAGAGGGTACAGTGTATGAATATATGTTGGATCATGAACAATGCTAGTAATTTGACCAGCAAATTGGGGGAAAAAAATGGAAAGAAACCTTACATACCCCGCTTTTGTCACCTTTTTCTCTGTAATAATATAAAGTCCCATGACTATCAAGTACAAAGAATCGCCTCTTCCAATCTGCCCTCAGGCTCGAAGATTTTTTCAAAAGATATCCCTGCTTCACTGTCTGCACCTGGGAAATGAATCAGTTTTTCCAATTAATAGATCATACATGAAATAGTAGAAGGCCGAAATTCAACTATCAATTAAGATCCCGAGCACACAATTCATGGAACCAAATATATGTACTTGTCGTTACTCACAATCTTTTCTACTACGTTGAAAAGACGCAAGCACAGCTGTCTCGTAAGCATCCTTACAGGTCTAATCCTTGTCATATAAAATCTAGAACATTGCCATATGGGATACATATAAAAAGCCACTTTTTAGACGTGACAGGGGGTTCAAAGACGCATTGTAACTTAAACTACTTTTGACATTTATATCTAGATAATATTAAATGCATATTTTGGAGACAAAGGATCCACTTTTGATTTAAATGATACGGATCCCATACCCTTTTGCTAGTCATATTCATCCCAACTTCCTCTAAAATAGAGACTCCAGGTCTTAGCAATCAATTTCTATTTTAAAATAGAAACTGAATAAGTGGAAATGATTAGTGAAATATGTTGTACATCAGTACATGTGAGTCCTATGTGATTAGTTTGACCAATTTTTAACTTGAAATAGAATGACAGTGCAAAAATGGACATAGCTTATTGAGAAACTCCAGTATTAGAAAAAAGCAATCTGTCATCCATACAACAAAAAGACTGATAATGACTCACCTCACCTTTAGCAGTGGTGGTTCCTTCCTTGCTTTTGTAATTACTCAGGTCAAATCCATTCATGACCATAGCACCTTTTGAAGCTGCAGCATTACTAGATGATTGCAACTGGTCAAGCTCTGCTTTTGTCCTGAACTCCTGGATCCTCTTGGCAAGTTTATCTTGTTCAATATTTGACTGTTCTTTGGATTGTTGTGCATAGGTTAACACCTGATTTCATGTGCAGCAGCTAGTAAGACGCACAAGCTGAGTAGATTAATTTCACTTTTAACTGTATAATAGCACAAGGTTTGATGTTAGCTGAGTAGCTTAGATGGATTCCATTCAAAGCATTGTCAAATTAGAGAGAGCCTACAATTTACTGTGTATCCAAGCACAGTTCAGCGTCAGTTAAGTACAAGTATTAAGCCTCCTAGAAAAGATTCAGCATTCTAGGAAAATGTTTAATGTATTAAATGAGAAGTACAACGAGAATCAAACACCCCCTATATTTGTGGGACGGAATGACTATTATATTAAGGTCTTATTTACTTGACAATCATTCAAAAACCTAATAGTGGATTTTCTCTAATTACATTGACCGACGGGCAGATAGCTTTAGTCACAAAAGGCTCAGACATCGGTATTCATGCCATGCTTATAGTTCATTCTCGTCTCCTTCTCCTACTGCAACTTATGTAATTTCTTCTATTTCAAGGGGAAAAATGTGAAAAAATGTGAATATTAATGGGGGCTAATTTTCTGGACTAATTCGCAATTTGTGATACGGGGACTTGAGGTTTGTATAGAATTAAATGAATAAAATAAAGCTTTTGGATGCATGTGCAAACAAATAATGTAAGCCTTATTACTATTAAATATAGGATCAACTTGATGAATCAATTTTTTCCACTTACCACCAAAAGCCTTAATAGTTTTGGTCTACCCCTCTCTCCTAAAATGTTATGCTAGATCACGCATCACATTACTACGCTTATAAAGGTGTCCTTGTGCAAGAAGTAACATAAAATGAAAATCCGAAGAGATTTGGAAGGAAGAGAGACAGAAATGTAAAAGGAAAAAAAAGAATGAAATTAGAACCTGAAAAAGAACGCAGAAAACTTCATGAATGTATCAATCTCCTGTCGTTCTACTATAGAAAACCCTTATTTTACCAAAATTATGTTAAAGAGAAACAAGATAATTGTTGTACCTCATGAATAAAAGGCTCGATCTTGCTTAACAGGTCATATCCCTAAAACAACATATAGGGTATTAGTTGTTGGAAGACAACAATAGCATACATTAACGTTGATGTAAGTAAACAAAAAAGCTAATACACCAGCTTAAAATATCTCAAATGAGCATCCATGATCGCGCTAAAGGATTCCAAGAACTGGTACTTCTTTTTAGCTTCAATATTCATGAGAGCATTTACCTGAAATCCTTAAAACCAATAAAGGATATATAATAAGAACCCAAAAGAAGGATAAAGAGGAATGCTGAAAAAATATGCTCGAACAAAGATCAACTGTAGATTCGACATACTAGATTAAAGCGGCTTCTCTCAAATGCTGACTTCGAGTTCTGCAGATCTCTATCAACAAATGGTTAATAAGTTTCCATGTCTTTCCATAAAGAATAAGATAACACAACAATTTGACGCATTTGTGAAGTTCATTTAACAGTTCCATTTAGATGGGACCCCAACCATTTCATT
This sequence comes from Nyctanthes arbor-tristis, assembly GCA_963692815.1. Taxonomy (NCBI): domain Eukaryota; kingdom Viridiplantae; phylum Streptophyta; class Magnoliopsida; order Lamiales; family Oleaceae; genus Nyctanthes; species Nyctanthes arbor-tristis. The sequence continues at coordinate 16,238 of CAVNYN010232302.1, forward strand.
CCAGGCAAACAAGAGAAAAAACATTACGTCCAATTTTTAGAGAGGAAAAACCAGAAAAACATGGCTTACATCCTCGCAGAGTTGTTTTAACATTGGGTCTAAAATAATATCTCAGCATAAGACAAGCTGACAAATTTTCTCTTTCCGGATCTATTTCATTCATCATCAAATTATAGCAATAGTGTGCGCATTATCTATCCATCTTCTTTAGATCTTTGATGCCCCATTTTTGTACTTAAATGAATAAATTACAATTTTTTTTACTTCATCATGCACCAATTAAAACAGGTCAACTAAAAATCATCAATAGTGGCAGTAACAACTCAAAGGTATGCTTGCAGTAATAAGCAAGGGACATCCCTATCGCCTGCGATTCTTGTTCTATAAGCTTACAGCATGCAACATCTGCCTAATACAAGAAACGAACGCCATGCAAATTGGTTATCAGATGCAGATTTTTGGCCAACAGAAAAAATCAGTTTAACATGGACAGGATAACAGCCCCAAGCACTCCTCATAAAACAATTATTATACCGCATGTATAGCAGAATCTAAATATACTATTCATGCTCCTAAATCACAGAAAAAGTCCAATATAAAGCTTAAGATCTATGAAAACTTCCAGTATATTTTAGCAAACATGATCGCTCGCATAGAAATCAATTTTGGGGAAGATTTAGCAGCCATTATGTTTTTGGTGCATTGTGCCCAGTTAAAAAAATATCTTCATGATTCTTGATGTACATTTTTTTCCTTATGAATAATTAAAAGCAAGATACTACATGCTTTTATTGTGGCTCTCGAGTCCAAACAGATCTCAAAAATGGGAACCCATATATACACACACACAAAAGCACCCTAAGTGTTGTGAACTAAAAGCAAACTAAATACTATTAACAAAGAATCAGAGAAGCATAGATGGAGAAATGAACAGAGTTGCTTCTAAGTTAAGGCATGTTATAGTATACATAGTGAATCAAAGAATATACTTCTTCCACTTCAGCAACAACTTCTTCCCGTGTACTCTTCTTCAAAGAAGCAAACCTTTCGCGTGCCTGGCAATTTTACAATGACAAATAAAAACCTTTTTTTGAAGAACTATAATTGATTTATCTTGTCCATATATAAGCAAAAAGAAATTAAACGATGACATACCAGAACGTGCACGTTGTATTCGAACTAATTTTAAAGGATAAACAAAAAATAGCCAAAAATGAAAAACTATGAGTTGAATGCATGAAGCAGATTGCGACATCACTCCCACTTCCCACCTATATAAATTATCTTTTTGGGTCTTGTTTTCCAATTGTAACACCCGAACTAGCATACAATGTTTGTTCGAGTCATAATACTAGGAAGTCTAATTTCTCTAATTCTTTTCAAGGAAATAAAAGCTATTGCCGCACTTTCTATGAAGACAGAACCAAACCGAAACCGAAACTGGCTTCTTTCTTCAACACCACACTACCTCTCCATGGAAAGCCATGGCTATCCCATCTTAGCAGTAAAAGAATAATTTGTTGAGAAACATATCACCAGATATTGTCCGCTAGCAAAAAATCAAGGCCATGATAAATTCCTCATGAAAGCTCTACTCAGATAAATGATGTTCAACCCAAATCATTGACCATTCCTTACTAAATGCTGAAGTACTTTCCATACGGTAGATATTAATCTGTAGTGTCAAATTTCAGTTCAGACATGTTCCTTAATCAACAATAATGGTAATGACATTGTTCCTTTTAAGGAATATAGATGGGCACTGGAGAAATTTCAGTTCAGACATGTTCCTTAATCAACAATAATGGTAATGACATCGTTCCTTTTAAGGAATATAGATGGGCACTGGAACTAAGTACCTCAAGGTAAAATCCTTGGGCGCATGCTGCTTCACAGCATAAACTTCAAACATAATAGTTTTTGTTGCTTGTGGTGGCACAAATAAGTATAAAGAAATGAGGAATAGATCATCACAGATATGAAATTTTAGTTCTGTTGCACATAATTTAATACTCCAATGACTAATGCACGAAAGCAAAAGACAGAGAGGTCCTCTCTAGAAAAATCATCAACACCTGCTCATACGCATATGTGGCCTTGTCAAATCGGCGGCGGCATTCCTGAACAAACATAATTCAAATGAAAGCATCAATAGACAAGATTTGCATGTATCTATCTCTACACCAACCTGCATTTGGACAGAGAAGCTAAAAGTATATCAAGATCAATTGGATGAGACCTGGAGTGAATCTCAATGTCCACTAAATTAAACTGTCGTAAGAGATCTCACCATCAAAAGACCACACAAGATTTATAGTTTTAAGGCTTGCAGCTTTTAATTTCATAGGTGTTTCTGAGATAATTGGTAAGGAATTTAGGGTTGGGCATTAGACCCTACAACCTGACCAAAGCGGGCTGGGTTCAAGGCCGCACAATAAAAGGGAAAAGAAGAAAGCAAAAACCAAACCTAAGGCCAAAAAAAGAGTCGAACCTGAGAAAACAGGCCCCTACCTGACTAGCCCGCCCAACCTCGGTCAGTCTCGGACATATTTCCAAACCAAGCAAGTCGTGTTGGCTGGCATCCGGCCTAAAACCAACCTGGCCCACTGACGTCCACCTCTATTAGGGATTAATTAATGTCCTCTTATTTCAAAAGGTAAATAAACATACTCATCCTTACCTGATATTGACCAAGACTAGCTTTCAAATTGTATTTTTGTTTTCGCTAGATTTCATGATGTTTTGTGGCAAATACAAGCTACGTGGCTCGAACTCCGGAAAAGATTGTCTCATTCAAATACATATCTAAGGGGTCGAATCCCATTTTTTTTCTAAAGTTTAGGACAAAAGAATACGCTTAAAAAGAATTCAATATTTAGATACCTGTACGGGGATATGAAAAATGCATTAAATAACTACAAATTTATATCCAAATTAAAAAAAAAAACACGTATGCTAATAATTTTAAATGCTTGTATGGATATGACCACATTATAAAAAAAAATTAAATTCTAATAATTTAAAAAAAAAAAAAACTTATGCTAATAGTTTAAAATGGAAAAAAAAAAAAAAAAAACTTATGCTAATTTAAAAAAAAAAAACAGTGCTAATAATTTTAAATGCTTATATGGATATGCCCATGTTAGCTTAGCAAACTAATTCTATTTCGAAATACGATTTGGTCAAATTAATCATTCACATATCTCATGGGACTGGCATGTAGTACACACATCTCCACCATTCAAGTCCACTCATTCTCTTTCTTATTCCTTGGGGGAAAAATCAGTTTGTTAACAGGCCCATTTTTTGAAGCTTCAGAAAAAGCCCTTTTTGAGTCCTATAATCACGATTTAACTATGAAATTAATTTGACAACTTCAATGAGGCAATTTCTATGTCAGAAGATTTACTAACAGTGTATATTTATTATATAAAGTCTACAATTTGAAAGTTAATGTATTATGAATTTCAGTCAAACGTAAAAGATCTGACATAGCAAAAGAAGACTCATAGTTTGGAGGAGATCATACATGCAGCAATTTCTAGGCTCAAGACCTTAGTTCGCATTATGATAGCTTATTTATTATTTAATATATTCGTAGAACGCAACACTAGATTACAGAAAGAAGTCCATAATAATTCTAAAAAGGACCAGAATAAGGCAACATGTCACGATAAAGGTAAGGGAATTTTGGCTCTTATAAGAGACAGAAGCTTGAAGATATACGTGAGTGGAGAGATTAAACTGTCGAGATCCAGCCTTTTACACACCTTTCTTCTCGGCAAGAACTTGGTTGGAGTTTGATTTATTACCATTAGTGGCATAACTGAATGTTACAAGAACTCATAAAATCCTACTTTATTGCAAACAAATGTACTGCGAGTAAACAGCACTACAATTACATGTTTCACACATACCCAGAGGCTAGAATTTTGAATTTTCATCCAGAAAACGGATTTAACTAATGGAAAGTAGTAGTCCCACGAGAAGTCTGTGAATAAGTAATTAGCTTATAACCAAAGATAGCAAGCACTCCTTGTCATTTTATAACAAATAGCTAAGATCTACCTATAACAGTATACCAAATGCCAATAAGGCAAATCTTTAAGTATTCAACATTGCCCAACCATGAAAGGGGAGAAGCCCCAAGATAAAAAGGCGAGAATGGGGTGATATACCACACTGCAGCATACAATGATTTCAATGCCAGAACAGATACATGACACCAAAGTAAAAGATGAATGTTCAGTGGCTATTGACCTAGTGGAAGGAAGAAACATTAGAAGATTCGAGTACATTAGGGAAGGTGACAAAAGAACTATTAGCAGATGATGCACGTTCAAACCTGGCTTATAGCCTATAGATGTTCTCTTGGGAAGTAATGTCATCTGAGGCTGTTGCCAATGGAATTTTATTGTGGAGAGGATTGCTAAGAGGTTAGATTGTCATGCGGCAATACATGTTCCAATTAGTTTTTCTCGTTTGGTGAATTGAGATTCGTATGAAATTGAATAATGTAGTATTTCACAGTGTCTTTCATATGGGAATAGGCTATGACTTTTAATTTTGGGACACCCAAGAGGTACTGAGAAGAAACTTATGATTATCTTGGCGCTAATAGCGAGATGTTGGCATAGGCTCTGCTACTTTACAAGCAAATTCACTATGAAATCATGTCTTATACAATTCTCAGAAGATCCTGTGGAGGAAGAGTTTTCTATTTTAAAGTCAATGCTACTCACATGATAAGTTCTCTGATCATGGTCTTTGTTATATTAAAAGATACTCCATTACAAGCTCATAAAGACTACAAAACAAATTTCAAGGAAGGATTGAGTTTGGAGTTGGCACCATAACAAAGCTCAGCTCTTCATTGTGGCTTCCTTCTTTTTGATGGGAATAACGGAAAGATGTACATTATAATTGATAAAGATTGTGGAGGACGAAGGTGATCCTAGTTAACTGTATCAAAAACTTACCTTTGCATCTTGCAAATCAACAGATACAATGTGGGCTAGTTGATCTACTAAAACATGCTCAACCTGTAATCACAAATATCTTCATCATGTTTCAATAAAAATAATGCCTCTCAAAAGAATCTATATGATCCCATGTATTTTCAAAATACAACCTTGCAAGGTCAATGAAGTGCCTCTCAAACAACTTAAGAAACAAGAAAAGAATCAAGCTTTAAAGCTGTTTAGCTTAAACAAAATATCAGTCATCGTATTTTGTTCTCTTCCAGTTCACATTCTATAATTCAGATTGCAAACTTTAAAAGTCAGTCACTAGCACCAAATAGCTTGCAGAATCACACCAATAAAACAAACAAAATGACAAACACACACCAGGAAGTAGAAATTCATAAGGAAGAAAAGATCCGCATATACTACTAATGCGCTCTCTAAAATGTCAAATGAAGTATGCGTCTTTAATTTTCTAAATCAGCATAAATGATATATCACACTGGAATACAGCTTATTCACTTACTTGAGATCGAAGAAATTCCTTGTATGAAGCAAGCTCACGCAATGCATTATGAAATTTCGATATGATTGGGCCTGTGAGGAAGAAAGCAAACAGAAACAAGAATGAAAAATGGTTCTTCCATACAGTAAGTATGTCATCACACACCAAGACTAATGTGGTATGTATTATGAGCACAGTGGAACCATAATTTTGGCACTACCTTAAAATCAACTGTACAAGAATTCAGGGCCGGTTTTGTTATGATTCAAAGGAGGCACGGGCCTCGGGCACCCGGATATAGGGGGCGAATTTTCATGTTGGGCACTTACCAACACTTAGCACTTATTTTTCTTCTTCTTTTTTAAACATAATGGAATAATTAAAAAAAGAAATGATTGAAGAATTTAATTACGAATGTTTGTTTGATATTTTTGCTTCTAAAACTACGAGAATGATATTGTTTGAGTGAGTAGCCTTTTAAAACTTTTGTTAGCCTTATTCTTTGTTTACAAGTTACAATGGTTTGCTTTTATTAGTTTATACAATTATGCATTGTTGGCCTAGTTTATGCTCTAATTTTTATATGTTAATTTTTAATGAGTTTGTGGTGATGTAAGTAATATACATATAACTGAAATAAATAAACTTTATTTTTTTTTATTTTTTTAATTAGCCCAAGAAAACATTGTTGAGGGGCACTAACTTGTAGGTTCACCTCAGGCGATACATGTCACAAAACCGGCACTAGAAGAATTATTAAGAAATGGAAGTGCTTTAAAAAGAACACGGAACAGATATCGTCAGCACTAAAGCAGCCAACACGTGATATATATTCAGCCGAACAATTATATGTTCCTAAAGACAAAATAAAACTTGTAATATTTATTTCGAGACTGGCACATTCTAAAACTCCAAGTTAATGGGGTTTCATTCGTTCAGATAACATCTGCAAATGCATGATCCATTCCACCTGTAACTCCCTTGTTCAACTGCAACGCCAGTGAGTTATGAATATAGCCAGGGAACTTTCATTTTAACATCCAATTTAAAGGTACCTCCTATCGCAACGCTGACAGGATCATCTAGCCCGCCACCAAATGCTTCTAATGATTCCGCGAAGACAATATCACCGTTACATGATTCTCCTAGCGCTTCCCTGCCATCACGAATCGGTTGAATCAAATTTATCTATGTCAGGTAGAAAAAGAGGGTGATATTCAACATCTAGTGCTGGTTGTTCAACAGAAACATCACATGGTAAAATTCTCTATCTCCAAGTGAGATTAAATTCCAAGAGACAGTTCCACTTGGCGGCAATTATATGGTGGCTGCTTAAATAACAATCACTGACATCACCTCATTGAAACTAATCGAAACCATTACAAATCCCATAAATAGAAACCTTAAAAGTTCTATTTCTATTCCTACATCTGCTATTGATTATAATATGCATATACATTTAACACTCACGCGTATTTCTTACTGCCTTTGTATAGCTTTTGACATCGATCTCTCAGCTCATCAGTAGTCTGTTCCAGAGATCGCACCTGGATATACATTCGACAGATCAAAATATCAGAATCAAAAACCAAAAAAAGAAAAAAGAAAAAAGAAAAAGACACATCAACGAAGGAAAATAATTTCAAGTGCAAGAAGATAGAGAACATGAAAATGATTAACCTGTTTCTGGAACATTGGCGAATCCTCAAGCCTGATAAAAGCAGCCATTGTTTTCCTGGAATTGTTTTGAATTTCAGTGTTTTTTTATATGCAAATTTGCTTTCAGCTTCAGGCTCGGAGACTTTCAAAATTGGATTACAGGGATTCAATGCTTAGATCGAGGGAACATTTGTGAACGAAAGGGGTGACTTGTTTGCAAATTCGTGAAACAAAAAAAAATAATTAAAAAAACTGAAAAAACCGCATATATTTGTGTAGGTAAATAGCACTTAGCGTCCCTCACCTTTACATCATTTTATGCTTGAATCCCTAGCCTTTGATTTCTGACCCTTGAAGTTCAAATCTTCTAAAAATTAGCTAGATCATTTTAATGGAAACCATTTAATTTTCTGCTTAAAAACTAGCTTGCAGCCTTGCGGCTGTTCGTGAGGATTGTGTTGGGTTTGGTGGAGTGGTTTGGAATAGTGTGAGGGGTGCTCGGGCCTTAAACTCTAAGAAGTGAGGACAATTTGAAGCTAAAGAAGATAGAATTCTCTCTCCATATGATACAGATTTCACCTTCTAGTGAAGTGGAATATGTATCTTCAAGAAGCAGGAGTAGATGCTCAAAGAGTGATCCTTGTCATCAATGGTAGAGACAAGAAAGAAGTGTTCGCTCATCTTTTAAAACATAGTCTCCATTTTAGTTAGTCTAGATTGCAACTCTTGTACATATATACGATGTGTGAGGAGAATAAGGTAGCTCATAATTTGGCTCAGTTTGCACTTTCTAATTCAGTGGTTAGTCACTAGTTTGATTGTATCCTTGCATTCCTTTCTTCATTTTTGGAAGCTGAATTGATTCAATAATACAACCTCATTTTTGAAAAAAAAATAGTGTATGTTTGATTCAATTTATAGTAGTCAATTTATAAAGAGAAATTATAAATAAGTGAAATGAATGGTGTAGATTTAATAGAAGTTTGAAATTTATAGTTATAAATGAGTAGTTGTTAAATCAGTGGTATGTGGGATTATTACGTGTTTTGTCCTATCTATTTGAGTTTGGGTATATGCCTCGATTTAGAATGAATGAAAATTTCTAATAAAAAAAAAAAAAGAAAGGAAACTTACACCTTATTTTTTTATTATTGGTTCATTGTGAATAATTTGATAAATATGTCAACTTTCGTGCGTTATATTTTTCACTCTCACCATTGTTATGACCGGTTGAAATTTTTGTATTGAAGTATGTTGTTTTTTCCCTTAACAGAATTTGTTAATAAAAATCTACTCTCAGTGTGCTAACACATACAAACATTGTTAATTTTCTTAACGAAGTATGTTACACTTCGATTTGATGCAACTTTTGCCACTAGGCCACTCTATAAAAAAACAACAGAAAATTTTCAAATAACTGAATACTCAAGACTCTTAACAAATGAAAATAACATGTGTGCACGAGACCCCAATTAAATACTACCTTCGCCCCCACAAAGATAGTCCAGTATTCATTTTTCAGCCGTCTCTAGAAAGATAGCTCAGTTATTATATTGAACATGTATTTAATGTTTCATTTTCATATGTACCCCTAATTACTTATTGTTATTCAACTACCTATACATTGAAAGTCTTTCAAATAATTAATGAGACATAAGAACATATGTGGAAAACTAAAGTAAAATTTAATGTGTCAACTATATTAACTATTGTTTCTAATCCACGTAAAATTACCTACCAAACTATCTTTATGGGACGAGGTAGTAATAAACTAGACTCATGTATCAACTTGCAATACGAGTAACTTTCTCAAATACAATCTAGTTATGATGCAAATTTCGTGCACCCATCATTCCATCACGATGCAAATTTCAACTCGATCATATATGCATCGTCAATCTTCATCACAACATGCACGATATTTCGTATGTGTTTGATTTAGATTTCTGAAAACTAATTTTGTGAAAATTTTATTTTTTGAAAGAATGTGTGGTTGAGGAGTAAGGAAAAGTCACGAATTTACGTGTAAGATTATTTAATGGATAAATGTATGATTGAAAATGAGTTTAATGAAAAATAATTTTGGAAAATTTAAATCAAACCAACCCTTGACCACTCCCAACAATTTACACCACCGTCCTAAATTGAAATTGAATGATAATAAGCCCTAAAGGGGAAAAAATTGTTTAAATGAATTACATCTACATATCACATTAGATTTATTAGTACCCCATATATTTTCACTATTCATTTTCAAAAATCAATTTTTATTAAAATTAAAAACAATTTCTTAATGGGGCTAACGAGACAAAAATATTAACAATCAGCATATAATAATCAATTAATGTTAAAAAAAATAGTCAATTAATAAATTTAATTAATTATTATAAACGCAAGACAATAATAGTTCTTTAACTTTTGTATGCATCGCAAAAGAGGCCTTAGCTTTATATAAACAAATCACTATCACTAATCTATATTACTATCTAAAAGATAATAACTTGAAGAAACATTTTTGGGTGATCCTACCCTCACTTATTTAGTTTAATTTCATATTTGCCTCTTACCATTATTAATTATTTTTTAATTTTATCTTTGGTTTTTTATTATTAAATCATGCATTTGTAAACATTTAATTAGAAATTAGTAAATTGAATTAAATCATAGATTCATATTGGAGAGTAACCATGTATTCATATGAGTTAAATGGCTAAACAATTTGTGAATGGAAATATTTTATTTGGCTAGAGAAATAAATCATTCATTTGAGTAATCATGCATTCATATGGGTTAAATGACTAAACAATTCATGAATAGAAATATTTTATTTAGCTAAACAAATGCACACACGTGCATTCATATGGGTTAAATGGCTAAACAATTTATAAATAAAAATGTTTTATTTAGCTAAACAAATATACACACACACTATACTATATATAAAAAATGATAACTTGGAGACATATTTTTAGACAACAATACCCTCATTCATGTTTCATAATTACATGTTTTTTTCTTTAATTATATTATTTTTTATAATTAAACATAAATTAGTATTTAATAGCATATCATGACATATAATGTTTTGTTGTCTCCTCAAATTCCAGCTTTGGAATTCTCCCTAACATTTAATATTTTATTTTATTTATTTTTTGCATCAAATGGTATTCAATTACAAATTAAAATGTCATTAATCAATCTGATCTGCTTGTATTTTAATCATATTTTTCTTGAGAAGAAAAGTATGTATTTTTTGATTAAATTGACATGCGGAAACAATCTTTGGCGATAAAATTTCTCTCTAAAACATTTTCTTTTTATCAAGTACAACTTCTGATTCTTTTTTTGGGTTTTAATAAAATTTTTTGTATACATTTGGTAAGATAAAAGAGTCTGATTTAACTAAGATAGTTGAGTGTTCATTTTTTTCAATAATTTAAAGAATTAATATTTAGACAACTAATATGTCGAGATGACATTATAGAAATATCAAACACGTGCAACGCACGTGTCACGTATTAGTATATAAAAGGTGGGATTCGTGTAAAACAATCGATTTCCCATTTTGCCCCTATCTTTTTTCTCTTTATCCCTACTTTGCCCCTATTTCTTATTACACCTTATCTGGTACATGGAATCAATTTTTTTTGTCCCCTGTTTTTCTTAATTTTCATAGAATGCTTAGGGTATTTTTCTCTTATTGGATCTTTAGATTCATCATTAGTTGTTTG
>CAVNYN010232312.1:0-20059 GCA_963692815.1 Nyctanthes arbor-tristis
GCTTGGAGATTTATGGCTGGTGCACACTGTTTTTTTTTTTTAATTTTTAAAATTGATCTATAGGGGCGACTCAGTCGTCTCTATAGATTTTTTTATAAACCATAATTGATATATAGGGGCGACTTGTCGCCTCTATAGATTGACTTATAGAGACGACAAAGTCGTTTCTATAGACTTTCGCTCCTATAGAACAATTGCAGCGGTCTTGTAGGAACGACCTCATTGGGGCGACTTTGTCGCTGCAATTTATCAATAGAGGCAACTTTGGGCCCTTTAGAAACGACAAATGTCGCCTCTATTTCACTTATTTCTTGTAGTGATAGAGGAGAAATTCCAAGTACCGGAGAAATCGAGACTTGGTATTTAAACAAAACAAAACATGAAACTTGATTTATACGGTCATCCTAGTTTATCAATTAATTAATTAATTGGACTTCCTACATTCGCATGCTCTATTTACCACAAGCTAAATACAAAAAAAAAAAAAAAAAAAAAGTTACTTAAACGGTATGATTATAGAAAATCCAGCATAAAATAGTAATTTAGTTTTAATGGATCAATATTTAATTACTAGTTAAAAATAAATTGACTTAATTTTACAAGAATCGTTTCACATTTAGAGGACTTCAGTTTTACATCCCATCATCATACACTAATAATAGCATTAATTATTCAAAACCATTTATATAAATGTCCAAGAAACACTCTTTTCAACCAAAACTATCTACGCAACTTTTAGCCAAAAAGAGGGGTAGGAAAGAAAATGTTGTATTCTACAATAATGGCAAGAATATCGAAAAATAAGTGTTTAATTTGGAAGAAATAAGAAGACGTAAAAATTAAAATGGAAAACAAAATGAACAGTGAACTCTTAAATTAACTATATTATACGTACTATGTACCTTCTCTTTTCTATTACAAGGTGGGGTAAAAGCTTTAATTTATAGCCGACATATTTAAATATAGAATATATGGCGCGAAATGAGGACTTATATTAACTTACGTAATACGTAATAGAACCATGTCAACTCAATCTTGCAAAACATATATGTCTATCAACAACAAGAAATTCAAGAAACAAGTTAGGTCATCTAAGTTCCATTGTACCATATAAAATTCATTACTATGAAAATGTTTACCTTTATAGGAAAAGAATCCCAATGTTTCCTTTATAGAAGTAAGATGATTATAGTCATTCTCAACTAGCAAGATATGGACTTCCTATGTCGTGTTTAAATACGAACCCATTAAATTTGAAGCATGTCAAATGAAGTTTTGAAGAAAATGACACTCATGAGAGTGATGGGCGGAAACAAATATATATGAAACAAAGGAGGCACTGAAAGAATCTCGAAAAGTTGATTTTGAGATAAAGTTTGACATAAATAACATAGGGTAAAAATTTCTTCACTGAGTGTGAAACGTTGACCTTGGTGTAAATAATATCCCGTAAAGATGAATTTTATGACTAAATTGGTATATTTTTATAACTTTCTAATTATATTTTTTACTTTTTGGACAACATGTAACGTTTTAACATTAATATCTAACTTTTGCATTACTCTATATTTGGTGGCCATCGTCGAGTTGACAATTCAAAGGGTCCATGCAATTTAGTAATCGGCCATCGGTTGTAATGTGAATGGGACGAAATATTTGTGTAGCTCTAATTGATCTCTCACTTCACTTGACATGTTACTTCCGATCTATTCTTTATCGACAATATCAAAAACACATTAATTTGAAAAAAAATACAAATGTTGAGACGACTCGTACAAATTAAAAATTATAAGAATAATAACAGAAGTAATAATATATGATAGCTCGTTTTGACATTCGGTTCAAATATTATGACATTAACAATGTCTCTTACTCATATACTCTAAACATTAATATAGTTTTGTTTGCAATAATGCTATTTATTTAGATTGGATATCGATCTCCATTTTAGATCGTATTTTCTCATTGTATAATGAATAGGTGGATATCTTCATGTATTTATAATTATTCACATCTATATATTAATTAAATGAAAGGAGTTATGGTACAATTTTACCGCAGTTTTCCCGTCATTTTTCCTAAAATTAGGGATAATTTGGTATTTTTACTTCCAAGTGTGGTAATCGGTGCGGTAAATACTTTTTATATCTAATTTCTTTAATTTTCTATTTGAATTATCTTCAAAATTTTGAGTTATCTCATCTTCATAATTCTATCTTATCTTCATAATTATATCTTTAAATATCTTATATTCTTTTTTTAAAATATTCCTTTGATTTTCATGAACATCTAGCAACAGAGAGAGGATTCATTTAAGGTTTTGAAAGTTGATTAAGATATCATCATACCACATGGGTCTGACGCAGACAAACAAAGTTAGTATAGTTGTTAATTTTTTTGAATTGATTATTTATGTCATACGAAAAAATTAAAATAAAATATAACTATGCATACAAAAAATAAAATATAACTATTAATAATTAAAAATTTTAAAAAATAAAATGAAAAAGAAAGGAACAATCTGTCTATGTAATCTTCTTCTTAAACAAATATATGATATTATACTACTATATCAAGTTTTTCAACTTTTTTTTTTTTTTTTACAAATGTGGACATCTAATTTCTTAAATCCTTATAATAAGTTGGATTACTTAGAATTATTCTTCCCGTACATCGCACGGGTGAAAAAACTAGTATTCTCTAATATAACAATACCAACTAGATTTCCTAAAAAAAATACTAACTAAACTGGAGATAGGATAAATAGCAGTACTCTTTTGTTTGAAACGTTAATTTATTTAGTGGTTAAGTTCATATATGGTCCCTGACCTTTGAACTTCTATCAATTTGATCTTTATTATTTTTTTAAACATGATGGTCTCCAAATCTTTCATAAATTAACACTTAACATAAGCTCCCCGATGTCATAAAAATGACCCGCCCCCTTAATTTTTACATAAAAACGAAAAGAATTTAATAAAAAAGTAAAAAAAATAATTTTTTCCCACTCAACCTACCTATTTACCCACCCCTGAATTTTCTATAAAAACATATTGGGCTCTGGGCTCGGAGCCAGACCTCCAATCAGATGCAGGCAACTCACTTGATTGAAGTGATCTTATTTCAATTTCTTCTAGCATGTTGAGTGGCTGATTCAAGATTAAAGGGTTTCTAGATTAATTTTGTTCTATATTCTAGCGACTATTATGACTGATGGAAGCTGTTCCCCAAATTTGCGAGTAGTAGATTTTTTCTTATTTTTCTTTTCTTTTATTTATTTATTTTTTTTTTTTTAAACACCATCCGATCCCAGACTCAATACCCTTTTATTATTTTCAACATTCCCGAAAACCTCTTTATTCCCCCACTTTAATGCAAACTTTAATCTCTTCAACTTATAGTAAATTAAGTTTTTGGGATGTGATCGTATTTTTAAGCTTTTGTGGTATAGTTAGCATTGTTTAAAGTTGGTGTACTGAACGTTTATGTAATGCTTTCTTTGACTTTGCCTCTCGTTATTCAATTGCAAAATATTCCTCTACTCCTCTTCATTATACAAAAATAATTTTGAAACCATCGTTAATCTTTTGCAGGAGGTGTTTTACATGAGTTTCTATTGGGAACAAGATAAAGGTATATTAAATTTGATACAATTATATATGAAATTAACTGAAAATAATTTCTTTTCCTCCTTACCCCAGATTTATGATACCAAGGGCCGGGTCACTCTGGAGATAGTGGAAGGATATGAGGAGAAAATCTCCAATTCTACCTTTGCTTTTTACGTAATATTCTTTGTATGGTTATGTTAATTTTACCTTATAAGTTGTTGATTTCAATGAAGAACACCAGAGTTTTGGACTTCGGAGAAGACGGGAGTAGGAAAAGGTAGTAGACAGCTCAGGAATTTTTTGCTTAGGTACAGTGATAATTTATTGTTTATGGATTATTTGGTTATTAATTATGAAGGTATCATACTTAGAAGTAGTAGCCGCTAATTGATTCTTGCAGTTTTTTTATTCTTCATATCATCCTATGTGGCAATAAACTCTATCAGCAATCATCTACTCAGTACATAAATATAGATATAGATATACATATATATTTTTTCTGTAATGCTTTATTTCATATCTAATTATGAACACGATGCTCTTCGTTATCTATTTTTGCGCCCTCGAAGTCCATCCTTTCACTTAGATACTCAAAGCCGTCTTGGTACATAGTCGGAGTTTAAAGCTGCGTCCACCATGCACCACGATGACATGCATATATGTTCTTCACTAGTGTGTCATTTGGTGTCATCTCTAGTTTCTTGCACGTATTTTATTGCTAAGAACGCACGATCTGGTACATTAAAAAGAGTCATTAGTATTTGGCATATGAGTGGAGAATGTTACAGAAGTGTAACTACTTTTCTATTTCCATATTAAAAAGTGTGAAAGTACGATCAACTTGTATATGCAGCTTGAATAACAGTGTAAGCTTTTCTCTTGAGAAAGCGGTCTTTAATTAGGGAAGCCAAGATTGAAAGTTATGTGGGTGTTCATCTCTGGAAAGCTTATATATATAGATGCCTTTTATGATTTTTTTTTCTACTCCTCGAATTTACTTAATCTCTTAGTGACTAATGTCTTCATCCATTTTGTTTACAGGATTGGGGAATGACTATTTATTTTTGGCATCTACTTCAGCTTCAAGCCCTATCAAAACCAAATTGGAATGCTAAAAAGAAACTAACCTCTTGAGGAATTATACCTTCATTTGTGGATGGTGAATGTCGTTTGGAGCTTACATATGCACTGACTTTTAAGTGTGCCACTAATTACACGTAGTTTTCCATGGAGCTCAAGTTCCAATGAATAAGTGATATGTGTGAAACCAGATGTAGAGCCCATTTACACTTGTCATTTCTTAATGGTGTTGGCTCCGCCCAAGTTGGCTCCATAGAAAAATTAAACCGCTGAAATTGAGCATAGAAGCAAAGGGTTACCTTTGTGAAATTAGATTAATGGCCATTTAAATCAGGTTTTATTAGACAATGTTGATGCAATTTGAAAGGGTTTTCGTGTCTCCATCAGCTTCCATATATAGAACGACTGAAGTATGTTTAAAAATTTTATGAACAAAAATGAAAAATATGTTAATGCAAACGTAACTTATAGAACTTTTGTGATAATTTAATTAGATTTTCCCCACGCATTGCACAAGAAGATATCTTATATTAAATTATCTATATGACAATCTATCAATAGTTAGTTTATAGTGAATTATAATAAATAATAAGGAAAAATAAATTTTTATTTCCGTTGACATCATCAATCAGTAATTAATAATTTATGATAAATTGAAAGCAATTAACCCGATCTAATATCATATGGTATGATACATACAGTATCATATGACCATATAGCGTGTATTAAGACTTACCACATGGTCATATGTCATATGGTGATAACTATTAATATCTATACGAAAAAGAGTAAAAACAAATTGAAGGAACACAATTGAACGAGGACTCTTTATTATCAATTTCATTAATGGTATGACAAATAAAAACTCTTTTGAGAGAGAGAGAGAGAGAGAAATAAGAATCAAAAAGTAAAAACCAAAACATAAGGAGATGAAACATCAAAGTGACCGCAGGCAGGAAAATTGGGGTCAAACTGTACCATAACACCTCTTATTTAGTTAATACACATACATATTTGATGAAGATTGTTTATTAGTAGAGTAAGATAATAAATAGTTTGTCTTTGGTATTATTAGATCATACTCTTGTAAAGAACTTGAAAGCCAATAAAAAACAACCTAATCACATATTGACTTGACCATGTTACAGGCCTCATCAAACTCCATAAAAAATAAGGTGTTAATAAATGGAAGGTTGGTGCCATAAGAGGAAAAGAAACTTGATGGTGAACGTGTCAAAAAAATCCAGCATACGAGTGTAGAATCTACTGCCGAGATTTACCCCACAAATAACAGCGAGGCCCACTAGACCCAAGGAAAAGGAGAATAAAGGTTAATTGACACATAACCTTAGAGCTTGTTTTGTTTGAAGTTCTTTATTTTTTCTTTTTATAATTTCACCTATTATAATTTAACTATTAATTTAATAATTATTACATATTTTAAATTTTAATTAAATTTCTATTATTTATTTCCATTCATTATAATTTCTCTTTATAAATTGAAACAATAAAGAGCTTCAAACAGGCTCTTAATCTTTCAATTTGTTTTACAAACTAACTCTAACTTTTTAAACTTGAAAATTAAAATCTTAAATCTCACTTTTTTTATGCATTCTAACCTTTTTATATTAAAAAGACAATAATCTCTTTAAATTCTAATTTAAGTTAAATTAGTATAAAATAAATAATTAAATTAAAATCACTAATATTAAATTTTAATATTTCTTTTTGAGATACTATTAAATTCATATAGTGATAACAAAAAATATCTGATTCGTCATGAATTTGATGGTAATCGTCCTCAACAAAATAATATTTTCAAGAAAGGGGATGGACCACGGATGCCCCGCCTTGCTGTGCCATTGACGATTCGCTTAATCAAAATAGATAGAAAATGTAAAATAAATAAAAATAAGTTAAAAATATGACAAAGAATATAATAAATTAAAAGAATATAATAAATTTAATTGATAAACAAATCAAAACATCGATTCAGCCAACCCAACCTTAACATCAATTTGGGTAGCGCCTGCATTAGGCAGGTTGAAGAGTTGATTAATCCGTCTTATTTTCATCGCAAAATATTCATCAATTGATTTTTTTTAAAATATGACTAGATTATATTTTTTCTTATTTTTATTTTATCTATTTCTTATCTAATAGTAAGTTTTAGTTCGATTAAAATGTGAGGGGTTTTAGATCTCTTCTTAAAATTAAAAAGGTTAAATTGAGGGGGAAAATGTGATATTTGAAATTATGAGCTTGTTTGATGCTTTTTATTTGTCAAAATATAAAGAATTTATAATGAAGAAAGATGTAAAATGATTGAGAATGTGAAAAAGTTTAAAATATGTAGTAGTTATAATTGAATTCTTATCAAATTAAATATCAAATCAATAATAGACAAAATAATAAATTAGTAAAATAAAGAGCATCAAACGAGCTCTATAATCGCTAAATTTCGAAAGTTATAGTTTGATAACGCTCATTAGCCAAAATCGCGAAATTCAACACGTTAATTGGCATAAAAATCAATTTTATTTTATTTCTTAAAAATAAATCTGATTTAGAGGCAGAAGCAAATTAGCAAACTGTGAATCTGTGACCATGGATTTCTGGCAAAGAACTCGAAGCTTCGCAGAGGAAGCGGCGAAGCGATCGCAGGAGCTGACGCAGGGAATTGGCTCCACCAATTTTTCCGATGTGGTATCGGAGGCGTCTAAGCGTTCGAAGGAATTGGCATCCGACTTGTCGAACAGGTCCAAGGAAATAGCTGTTGAGGCATCGAAGAAGTCTAAGGAGATCGCTGCTGAGGCGTCGAAGAAGTCCAAGGAGATCGCCGACCAGATCAAGTTTCAGATTCCACTGGTCACCGCGGCGGCATTGACCAACCTAGTAGACTCGCGTCAGAAGGGAAATGAGGTTGATCTGGAGAAGTATGGGGTTACCGAGGAGCTAAGGCAGTTTGTGAAGGAGATCACTGTTAACACTTTTCAGGATTTCCCTCTAGAAGGTATTGTACTCTAATGAGGTTGATCTGGAGAAGTATTTTTATGTTAATGAATGCATTTCTTTGCTTTTTCTCCTTGTAGTTATACTCTCTGTCATGGTCATGAACTTTTTGATTGCTCTGTGTGCTCTGGACTCTTCTAACTTAGTTGATGACAATTTGGAAGCGGATGAACAAATTGATAACCAATCCTAATCTGCACAAAATAGCGGGTTAAACATTGGACTATTCCGGATGTCGGTCTTTGAGAAATACAACTGTTTATTATCTTAGTGTGTAGTGGGCTATGGGTGCACACTGAATTAAATCTGGAGAATTATGGAGCTTGTGCTCTTGAGGTGCTGCTGTGACCTGTGAGCCGTTTGTCTTACTCACTGAGTTGTAAGCCTCCAGAAAAAATTGCCTCACAGTCCCTTGAAGTGCTTCTGGTGGCATCACTCTGAATCAGGCAGTAAGATGGGTTATATTTAAGGTTTTCTTAAACCATGAAAGTAAATAAAGAAAAGGCTTATATGTTCTAAATTCATTCAAAGAATCTGTAAGCATATACATTGGTGCCTGTCCAGAAATTATAATTGCTCGTGTTTCAAGATGGAAGAGTTAACATACTTTTAGACCCACAGAAAAACCTGGTGCCCACCCGTTTTTGAAATTGCACATATGCTGGGTCTCTGATGAAAAACTATGAGCTTAAACTTGGGTTAACATGGCCAAAGGATGTTTTTAAAGTCTTTTCGTGCTAGTAAATTTCTCATAGAATTTTTTTGCTTTTAGAAAAGGATTTTCTGCCACAGCCTTGGCATCAAGATGGACTTCTTGGAGAACTTTGTAGTATTATTTTTCTGCAACGATCATATAGGAAATTAATATTCTGAAATAGTGTATTCATTATTTTTTTCTTATGAAAGATTTTTATAGCTGCCCTGCAAATGCTGAAACGTTTTTGCAAGACTTTGTGCTTGCCATCTTCGAAACCATTTTAATCTGACTTTTACAACATGTACCAATCAGAGAAATGACTTTATGCCATCAATTATTTTAAATGCTGTCTTCTGAATGGTGTTGTTTGGCTGCCAAGATAGAATTTCTAATTTCTCTAGTCATTCGACTAGAAACAGCGTCTTTGGCGTGAATTTATATGCACATATTACGAAATAGCTTCGTTGTATACTTAGCGCTTGTTTGATACTCTTTATCAAAATACATTATAATCCGACCTACTACTGATTTGACTGCTGATTTAACAACTACTTATTTATAACCACAAATTTCAAACTTCTATTAGATCTACACCACTCGTTTCACCTCTTTATAATTTCTCTTTATAAATTAAGTACCATAAATTGAATCAAACAGGCACTTATTGTGTTCCACAATATAGATGCTAGTTTCTATTAGGATTAAGATGCTGGTACTACCCTTTCAGGCTGAATCTCTGAAGTACAGGCCACTGCAATTTAACCTTGTTCTCAGACCCCGTATCTTTCCTTGCCTTAGTTCCTGAAAGTCCGACATGATTTGACTTTTTTGGTTACTTATTCTTTAGTCTGGTTCAAGTAGGATACTTGTCAAGTATGTGAAATAAGTTGGCAGTCTTTATAGAAATGAGAAAGAAATGGTTCTGTCTTTATGCAAGTCTTCCGTTTGTAGTACAAATGCAAATGGTTTGGTAAAATTATCAGAAAAAGGAAACGAAAATAATGGGGAGTAATATCAGGAATTATGAGAAGAATTAAAGAAAAGAAGATTAAGAGATAGGTAAAAGTGAAAAAGAAATACTGGAGTAAAGCTGCCAATGTATAGCCCAATCTAATTTCTACTTGGGTAGAAAAGATCCTGCATTTTTTTGCCAAGTGGCTCCTTTTTGTCACAAAGTCTTGAGCATTCTTGCAAATGGAATCCGTAATGTGTCAGATCCTCTACTAGGTCCTTTTCCACTTTTACTGAAATCTTAAGATGAAATTCTAGGTTTGGACAATTCTGCAAAGTACTTTCGTTGGTAGACATCATCCACAAAATAAGGGAAATTCTCTACTCAGCTACTGACTAGCAAATGTGAATGCTAATTTATGAGTTATCCTGTAGCAGCTGAAAATGAAAAACTGTGTAATCTCTTACAATGGGCTCTACTTTTAAAGGGAGGGAAAAGCAATAGTTCACAATGTCAACTTGTAGCTAACATAAAAGAGTTTTTCATTTTTTTATTTTCTTCTTTTGAAAGAAAAGTCTACAAGTAGGAAAGTATGGACCGTGGAAAGCTCTCTAGGCGTCATAGGACTGAAAAGTCAGAACTAGGTTATCTGATTTAATAAGCATGTCGTTTCCCCTCCCCTTTTTCTTCTCATTGTGATCTAATCTTTTGGAGTAATTCTAGAGAGACATGTCTATCTGACATGAATAAGTGACGTGGATTAGTTGGCAATCCTTGATTGGTTGTTTATGTGTAAGTGGGGGATTTGAAAATCCACAAACAGCCAATACAGGATGGCCAACTAATCATGTTACTCTTTTATGTCAGATATATATGTCTCCCTAGAATTATTGAATCTTTTGCTTTCACTTGTATTTATTGGTTCACTATGCTAGCAAATCACTTTGAGACCTATTAGTTGGAAAATGGAAAGAAACAGATTTCAGCGACTATTATCATTATTATATATATACACATTTTTTAAAGTTTTATTTTTTGTCTATGCTTCCCTCCTCTTCCTGTAAGATTGTTCATATCATCTTTTCTTGCAAAAGAATTTTACTTGACAGTCATTTTTATGTGCAGATGACTCAGAGATGTCAGATGTTCCCACTGTTTCAAATGTTCGACAGGATCTCACAGAGTGGCAAGCAACGCATGCCAAGCTTGTGCTTGCGACGGTGAAGGTTTGGAAAACTAGTATTTAGTTGAAAACTAACTTGTCCACATTGGTGCAGGTCTGCAACCATAATACTTTCTGGTGTTTTGCAGAAATCTCTAAGCTAATGCATAATACTTGACTGGTCTTTTGCAGGAAATCTCTAAACTAAGGTATGAGTTATGCCCACGGGTGATGAAAGAGAGAAAGTTTTGGAGAATCTACTTTATTCTAGTTAACAGTCATGTGGCACCGTAAGTACCTTTCTTCTTTAGGAGAGCTTCTATTTTGATTGCTCTGATGATGATTTTCCCTGCTGTATTTACAATCAAGGACATGTATAACCTACATTTTAGTAAACTATAAGCAATTTGCATAGATCGGGTGGTATTATATTTCTGGGTGCTGTTTCTAATCTTATTTAAAGTCATGGCATTTTCAACTCATTGTGTAGTCGTCATGTTCATCGTATTATCAACGTTCAAGGATATCAGGTTGTAGTACTAAAAGCTGTATTTATGTGCATGATGTTTTATTGTGCATGTGTCTGTGAATCTCTAAGCTAATGGATCTTTACTTAATGCTTCGAATCCATTGATTGTGCTGTAGGTATGAAAAACAGTACATCGAAGAGGTGAAACTAAAAACTGTAGAAAAGGTGAAAGAAGCTGACGGAAAGGAAATCAAATCAAGTGGAACAGCTCCTAAAGCGCCTGTAGAGGTTCCAAAGCAGAAAACAAATAATGCGAAATCATCTGCCTCGGAGCAGGATTTAGATGTATTTCTTCTTGGAGACCTCGAGGACAGTGATGATGGTCCAGGTACAAAAAGGGGCAGTTACCTAAATGTTAATATTTGTTCTGCATAGGCAACTAAATTGATTTAGCCATTTAGGTCACATTTAACTTCTTTGTTCTATAGCTAGTCACGGTGGTTTCTTCCAATATTCTTTATTTCTTATTCCTCTTTCACTTTTTCTCTTCCTCAATTTCTTCTTTTTATCTCTGAGTTGTGATTTCCTAGTCTGGTTTACTGTTATATTTAGTGCACAACATAATTTGCACAATACTTAATATGAATGACTTTGCTTTCTGTTGCTGTATTAGTGGCCCAGAATTCAAACATGTAGTCTATTTTCAGTTATCTCACATCCTTTGTCCAAATAAGAGAATTGTACCTTTGCTTCAACACTTAAATGAATACCACAAGATAATCAGTCTTTGAAATGTTTTCCACCGAAATGCAACCTGATTGCAAACTCTGCTAGGTTTGTTATTTTTGCACCCAGAATGATTGCTTCACTTGCATACAAGTATATAAATATATCTTCCTTCCCTTTCGCTGTCTCCTATTTGCTCCTTATACTAGTTTTTTATGTTCTACGCTGAATCTTTACGACTTTATCGTGCTGATTATTTTTTATTTCTCAGATGGTGGTGATGAAGCATTTGATGATGACGACGATGATGATTTTGACAAGATATAGTTTGGTAAGTGCAATGTTTTACTTGCATGAGTGGCTCTCCATGTGGGGATTCTAGGTGTTATAGTAACTCTAAATAATTTTTGCTTAGAGTTGCAAAGAAAAAAATTCTCTTATAATTTTGGATTATAGGGTTGGTTCTAGATTACGCACCATTGCCTTTATATAAGAACCTACTATTTCGATGTGATTTTTTCCCTTTGGGATAAAATTCATATTTTTACTATTTACAGGGACATCATAAGTTGATATAATTTGCTACTGGATTAAAAAATGGGAATAGCAAGTTTGATTCATGATATTGAGCTAGCCTTATAGTTGATTCTTTTGCTTGTAGTCTTTTATTACCCTGGAGAAGCTGAGAAAGGACAATTGAAAAGTCAACGTTACAGTGACTGAGCCAACTATGCCGATGGTTGTAACGAATTTGGAGAATGAAGCACTCTGAAGGGGGGACAAATTCAGACGCTGAATGCAAATCCTGCTGCAAAAATATTTACAGACAATAGTAAATTCTGCCGTCTCTCTTGTTTCCGACATTAAAATCCATTTTGTTCTATCAATATTTTATTGTCTATGTTCTTCTCGTTATCGTCTTTCCTTCGTTCTTTGTTATTTTTTAATTGATTAAGAATATATGATTTGTTGTAGCAGGACTCTTTGTTAGTCAGGTTGATATATAGTGTTCTTGGCTTCTTGCGATTTCAGTTTCTTTCGCCTCTCTGTATCAAAAATCCCTTATTAAGAACATTTGCTGGATTCTCTTTTAGTTTACTGTGTGTTCTTCAATCACCATAATATGATCTGCAATAGTTCCATCAGGCGGTTAAATTTTTCTTGCCCCATGCACTGGAATACGTAAATTTACTCGTGTGCATTTGATGCTATGAGGCTCGATAGAGGTAATGATCGTGAAATTACTTTAATTTGGCTTTACGATTACAACTCTAACCCCTGATCCAATGAGAAATATGATTTACTTTTTTGGGGTTTTATAATTTTAAATGTTACATTAAAACATAAATTTTTAAATACCTACGGTGTCCACTTCCAATTAGATATAATTAAGTGACCCATGCTTTCTAAAGAAATTCCTTCATTCGGTGAATGATTTGTGCTAGCATTTTGTGCGTTCTTTGTGGCAAGTCAGATTGGTGCAATGGCACAGAATTATCGGCAATAATTTATTGCTATTTGACTTTGGTTTATGCTTTCCTGTTCTTCAGGGAAATTATGAAATGAAACGCTGGTTATAATAATGGTACAATTTGTTTACTACTACTATTATTATTATTAGTTTATGTGAATTTAGATTGCCATATTGGTTAAATGTTCACATCTCAAACAAAAGATCATGAATTCAAATTACACATATTTCAGACAAAAAGTCTTGAATTTAAATCACATATGTTGTGCCCCCGGGAAAAAAAAAAAAAAAAAAAAAGAAAAAAAAAAAAGGAAGCTCCCCCGGTTTTAACGAAAAAAATTTACTTGGGTGTAATAGTAAGTGTTTGACCATTCTATCTAATTTTAAAATAAATGATATCCGTAGATAGGAGTGTCGAATAATTTACAGTTTTACACATTGGGTCATAGAAATTAATTGTGGAATCGGTCAGGTTCATCATAGCAAATAAAATGGTCCAATTCTTACAAGATCATGATTGAATAATCGGAAGTCATGGATCTTAGTGGACCATTACTACCCGATCATAGTGGAGAGAATATGGGCGAGGAAGGGAAAAATATTATTTTCCAGTACAAATTGGTTCAAGAAAGAGTAATTATATTGACACTATAACTTTTACTCAATACACAACAAATTAATTGCATTAAAAATCCTTAGTGTTTTAAAATTAAAATATTTATGTCTTTAATCTTTTGTTCTCATTTTTCATATTTAATTTTTAACCGGTTAGTATATGTTATATTTTTTACAACAATTTTTATTCAAAACTTATGTTCATATAGTGTAAAAAATGTATTTGTTCATCGCATTTTATATATGAAAAAAAGAAAAATAATAGCAAAAACAAAAATGTGACAAATTATTTCTTCGTTTAATTGTAGGCTAATATAATCTTAAACAGGAGTCATCAATACTGACATAAATGGGAAGTTGCTGATAAAAATATGAGGTAAAGATATTTGGAATTTAATTATAGCAATGACTATATATTAAGGACTACAATTTCAATTAAAATGTGGTATAGATATAAAAATATATATATATATATATATAGTGTGAATATAATTGGCTTTCAAGAAATTAGAACTACGTTGAGATGAGGAAAAACTAAAATGTCACGTGTACATGAGAAAGTTATTTTTGCAGACAAGGATTTGGATTGAAAAAAATAAAAATAAATAGAATTTGTAGATTTCATTGAGAGCGTAAGTTTTGAAATTTTAACACTGATGATTGTGATTAGGTCATTTCCACTAGCAGTAAAAATTCATAATAAATGTATAAAACATGTTATTGTTATTGGAATTAAGTAGTTGTGTTGTGTTAATTTATTTAAGGATAAACATAAGCATTAACCCATGATGACATCAGGCTTACATATGTCCATCACATTGCTTAGAATTTTGAATTATTATTACAAACATAATTTATTCAATAAATTTTAGCTTCTTCTATGACACATCACGTATCAATTTTGAGAGTCACTGGATTACATAGTTGGCTAGTACGTTGTAATTTTGATTCTTAAAATGAAGTGCCAGTTTATTTATCTAATTTCATAAAATAAAAAAAAAAGAAAAAAATTGAAGTTTATTGATTCAATTGAATAGAAGTAACTCAAGACAGACATAAAACTTACGCCATCAAATCAAATATTGAAAATGATCTACAATCATTCTAACAACATTATGTTGCCAGACGTTTGACGTTTAAGTGACTTATTAGATACGTGTCATCTAGCACGCCACATCATGCTCGGTGAGGCTTTTGACGGACGATCAGTACTCCGTAAAATATGGACAATCCTCTCATGCTGAATTGTTTAAGTTCTAGGATCTTGAAATGATAGAAAACAGCAAAACGAAAGTTGAGTAATCAAGAGGGGGGGAACAAAATTCGGGCTCATCTTGTTGAGAAAATAAAAAACCCATATGTACGTTCAAGTAGCCCAATTTATTGACTACAAATTTTCTCTAGTTTTTGATTGATCAGAATTTTTTTCCAAGACATCATACGTGCCAAACTCATTGAACGGCCTAAATATATATATATATATATATAATAACATAAAAAATAAACAAGGTAAGGGTGCACCCTTAGGATTAGGACTTAGGACTTTCTTTGTTTGTGTGTGGGTGGGTGGGGTTCCATGATATGAAATGTGAACCTTGGAAAAGAGGGAACGTACACAAGTAGTTCCCAAAACATGATTTGGATACCTTTCAAGGACCATCTCATTCATGGTCACCTTCCAACACTTTTCCTTTCCCTATCCGATCCGTTCCGGTCTGTTTTCTCTCATGAACCAACGACTCTACAGACATTAATATGGTGCGGTGTGATTCAACATGAAATCAGATATTGGTCTTCTAATTTTCTTTTCGATATTTGCCCATTAATGCCCGACTCTTCTCATTTGATTTGATTTGAGATCGGAATTTAAAAAATATGATATATAGTAGTATTACTATTATTATAAAATTTATGACAAAAATATATATTGATTATCCATGGTTCTAGTGTTCTTTTGTTGATATATGTAATCTAAAAGCTGTTGAAGTTTAAGAAAGGTGCCGTTTGGAATTTCATCATACTGCTCGAAGGGCGTGAGTAGGTGGGGTGAGCATTAATAATGGTAGAGTAGATTTATTAATGGAGTAACAATAGCCTGTAACATTGTCGACCACAATATTGTTCCTTAATTGCAAGTTAGTTTTTACTTCATTGTTGCATAAAAGATTACCCTCGACTATTCAAAATTTTGTAAAACCGCTCTTTTTTGAGTCAAGCTTTACGTATTAAGAGCATGTCTTGAATGTGCTATGACCTATTATAACTTTGATTAGAACAGTACTTTTAATATTCATAATTACAAATAAAATACTCTCAAACTTTAATTTCGATTCTTCATGAATTAAAGACAAACAATCACACAACGGTTCAGATGATCGAGCAACCTTCCCCTCTCGTTTCCCCTTCGTGATTTTTAGGAGGCGAGCATCAAAATTCTTCCAAATCTCACCGCTTTCCAAACTTTCAAATTGTTTTGTTTACCTATATCATTACGTTATATTCAAAATAAGAATTACATTTGAAAACATAAGTTCAAATGAGATTATATGTAGTAATTTTTATCACTATCATGAATTGACATTATTATATCCCATTAATACATATACTGGATATGTTTCTTGTTAATATCTTTTTTCTTTTTTGGGGAACTGTTTCTTGTTAAATTTTCACTGTCTATTACTCTATATTCTAACTTTTTTTTAACAAGTAATTGACATAATTTGTCACATCCAACAAATTAGACTAAATTATTATGACGTACAAAAAGGAGTTTTAGTAGTGACCAGTACTAATTAGTCCATTTTATCATATTGCATATCAATCTAATTCTAAAATAGTAAACCCTTTCTGAAAATAGAGAATTCCGCTAATCTTTGCCTTACCCTAATCTTTCTCAAAATTCAGAATGGTAAAATCACACTGATTTAAAATAATTCCAAAAAAAGAAAGAAAATAAAATAAAATATCACGAGAAATTGTCGGCGCAGAACGATATATTCGGCGTGTACGGAGGTTGTTGGAAGGCCATATCGTATCGCCATGTGTAAAGCCATGAATGGAGGCTTGACACGTCTGACAAGAACTTAATACGGGTGGGGTCCACTTCTGTCGCTCTTTAGCTGTCACTCATTTATTGGCTGTAATTCCGTAATTTACGTGGCTGTTGTAACGTCGGTATTTACAGCCTGGTTGGTTCTGGTGTGGGCGGCACCACTACAACTGGCACTGGTGCTGGAGTGGACTTTTAAATTTTGATTTTTTCTGCTTAAAAAATCTAAAATGCCCACATTTTACTTGTACGATAAGTGACAGAAACTGGCTTACATATCATTAATTTAATAGCGATGCAATAAGATAAAGAATTTTGATAAGTCTTTACTTTATTACCATTGCGTCGTGTTTTGTTGTCGTGTGTGTAACTATTTATACATTTTAGTTTTTAGTTGATATATACTTCAATTATAGCGCATTATTATAACCTTTAAGATGCTGACAAGTGTCAAATCTTTTTCATGAAAAATCATATACTTATTAATAATCAATTTTAAATGCTTGATTTAAAAATTTCTTTGAAAATCTTGAGAAGATATGTCATGAATAATGTTAAATAGTACTAGTAGTGCTAAACATTAGTATAGTTAACAACATATGTGATAATGGAATACTAGAATTAAAGGCATGTACATGTAACCAACTAACTTGATTCAACTTATCATTAAATGACACATAGATTGATATTAAAAATCATTAATGTTATATAGTATTATTCGTATGTCATTTCACTAGATAAGGTTGTTAATAAAAAAAAGGGATAAAAATGGGTGTCGTGATTTCACTTATCAAAATTTGACTAATGATATTTATCTATACGTCATTTCTTTATTACATGTTGAATCAATAAATGTTTCCATGTATTTATGTGTCTCTATCCATTCTAATGTAGTGACAGAAATTAAACTGGAGATTGGTTTCTACTCTAGAGAAATTACTCTAAACTTTTGTGTTTTTGGTAATTGAAGGACCAGCCCAAGAAAATATACACTTCTATTAGTCACGGGCCATATTAAAAAAGTATTTAGCAATAAGAACTTAGGAGAAGATGGTAAGTGGCAACAAGCACGGTTAAAATAGAAGTTAATCCATTGCCTGATTTTCTCCTTGAAGACTTGACTACAAAGAATTAATTAATTAATTCAAAGTCATAAATTGGAAAAATAGCCAATTATAGTGAAATTTTAGGCTTAAAAGACTTTTTCAGAAGAAGAAGAACAAACAATTATTGATATATTCATTCATTTTCATTTTCCATATATTTGACCAAATTTTAAAGATCACCAGTTGGATACCGGTGCGTTGCACGAAATAGAATAATTAGTAAAAAAAAGCGTAGTAATTTGAAAACTAAATAATCTTAATTTTATTACGTATTATTTACTCTTATACGGATGTTACTAAAATACATAAATAGAATCAAATTAAAACATACAATATTTTTACTTAGTACAAAGCTAATTAAATTGTCATTCATAGATCAATACTATTAAGTAATAAAAATGAGAATGAGAAATTTTTACAAAATTAATTTCATATTGAGTATTTAAACTAAGAAACAATGGAAAAGAGAGGATACGAAATTTATATAACTCTAGAATTACCCTATACTCACATCTTTATTCAATAGAGTGTATATGATATTTATTTACCAGAATGAATTATTTTCTACATTCATTATCCACTATATATTCTTGGAAAAATTATTTTTCGCATTTCCTCATTACTATCCACTGAATATACTCTAAAAAAATCTAAAGTAAACATTTTTCTATTACAAAAGACCTTAGTGAAACAATATTACAACAAATGATAAGTATCATATGATTTACTATTTACCCTTAAAATTAATTTTTAATCGCTTTCCATTCTAAAAAGAATTAAAAGAATTTTTTATTTTTTTTCTAAAACATTTTTATCAAATATTATTATTATCGTATCATCTCAACTTAAAATTTTAGCAATATATAGGTTCCCAAAGAAAAACAAGTAATAAATTAAGTAATAAACTAAACATATAACCCTAAGTTTTATGAAGTGTGGTCTATCGTACTGAGTTAAACTAAAAGTTTTGAAACTAATTTAATTTTACTTTATTATTATATCCTAAATCTCACGAGTAAGCACTTAATCAAAATAAAAGAAGTTCCAATAACCAAATACTTGAAATATATCTATTATCTGTAAGAATTTTGAATAAATATTAAATCTTTGAAGATAGTTTAAAAACTAATAGAATATGTATAATAAAAATTAATGGATAATAAATAGCATAATATATATAGAATAAAAATATATATAAATTTTTCTATATTATTATTGTTATTATTATAAAACAAAAAAAATAAAAGAAGCATCTAAAAGTAGAATAATAGTTTTGACGAGAAAATTTGCATAAGACCACTGTCCGATCTTAATATATAATATAAGATTAGCACATAATCATACATCTACACAAATATCTTGGTTTGCGGGCCGTGTAATTGTGTTGCTAAATTATTAAATGATCTTATATTGATGAAATTGAACCCTCTCAACTACACAGAATATTCGCCTACTTATATAACTCTACTTTGCTATTTTCAAATCACATTAAACCCTTGATAAACCAAAAAAGATTTGGAAAGAGAAAATGTAGAAGAGTGGTGATAAAAAGTGATCCATATTGTCATGGGAAAATCTCTAGTGAAGTATTGAATTCAACCTAGCACTCCAGATAAATGACGAACTGATAAGTAAATACATGGAGCTCAATTTGTTATGGTCTTTCAATGTATTTTGTATTATTTTCATGTGAAAGAAATACTCGAGTACGAATTACCATAATTTTTTCTACTGTCACATGGGATTCCATTCTAGGGTTAACCAGACCTTTACAATGGTTAAAAATGGTACCTTTAGGTGGGTGGGGTGGGGTACGTGAACTTGATCAATCACACTTATCATACCTCAACAAGAAGTCTATACTCTACCAATGTATTTTTTGCACCCGACGACAACTCGTCTCTTTGATTGTGCGTATTTTTGCACCACCTTACGACGCCCTGTGCTCTGCCTTTAATCTGTCTCCCTGTCTCTCATTTCTCTCTCCTACCTCCACATTTTTCTTGCAGTCTCTCTCTCTCTCTCTCTTCACCACCGCCGGCAACTGTTTGCCGGTGAGCAATCTACTTTCTTGTGGTATTTAAGGTGGATCTGCCACCTGCCCACTAA